>JASDQU011102740.1:40830-57565 GCA_032191745.1 Picea mariana
AGTTAAGTAAAACTCACCTCCTTGTGTCTCCCACCAACATATTCACTTTTGGCAAATTTAGCTCATGAAATTTGAAATCATTTTCAAAAATATTACTCATATATCCAAAATAAAACATCTTGTCCAAAATTTCTTGAAGTCAACATTCATCAACAATGGATAAAAATAGAAACTCAAAATCCATATTTCCCAGTCTACGATGCAACCCTTCCTTGATTGTTGTTGTCCCCTCTTGATTTTCTTGAATTTGCCTTTGGTTGTGCAAAGCCTTTAGGCCTAATCTCGTTGATCACGTGGGAACAATCGTCCCTCAAATGCATCCGGGAAGACACAGATTTGTTAGAGCCATTGGAGGGTGAGGAAGGGGCAGCAGTGGCTTTTCATTTATCAAGGGCATTGTGGGCCTCAGTTTTCAATCTTTTGCTAGCATGGGAGGATTGCACTGGTGAGTGGTCAAGGGTAGATTGGACAATGGTATTAATAGGAGGAGGAGTAGGCAAGGACAATTTGGGCCAGCCACGATGTTAGGAGACTGTCGGGTGGACAATCTCCTGCCATCCATCATTTTTAGGGACCTCGGGTTGCAACCAGACATGAGGAGCTACGGGGATACTAGGGGCTTGCAGGGCTTGGAAAGGAGGCTTTTCAGGCCTAGGTTGGACTACTCCCTATCCAATCCAATTGAAAAATCCATCCTGAAAAAATTATCCAAGCTCTTGTGAATCAACATCAAAATGTTCGGAGAACCTGAGCCTTCTTGGGCCCCGGTTCCAATTACCTCTACCTCTGTTTCCTTGGCCATGGCTACCTCGACTGAAAAAAATCATCCTGCATATGTGATTGATTAGCAAATAGTATTTTAAATAACCATACATGACAACTCTTAAAAATATGAAATATATTTGGTTCAACAATGTATCAGACTCATGCAATTCAATCCATACAAATTGTTTTACTGTTTATCAATGAGCAGGGGGGTGAAAAAGGTTTTGGGATATGTGAGGGGTTTGTATTGAGAGAAACATGATACAATGAGGGGGAAAATAACATGGTTACTGCTTAATGACAACAAAAATCAACTGCAAAGAAAACTAATAAAACATCATTGTAATCCACACAAGACACTGCCACTTTCAACTTTTTTTAACACCGAAATTCTCTTGAATTTAATCAATCTTAGAACAAGGAGTGAAAAAAATGAATATGGGAAGGTGATGGGATTTGTAATTAGCGAAAAATGAAATAATGGAAGGGAAGAAAAATGATTACTGTTCATGAAATTAATTAAGTGATCCATAAAACATTATGCGAAAAGAGATGCATCAACCATTACTCATTGCGACCAATTAACAATTTTTGTGCATTTAACTAGTTCACTGTTCATAATCAAATATCCAACATAGTGCCATCACAAGACAATATGAATTTCACACAATCTGTAAAGGGGTTATGTTCCTTTCATTTACATACTTTGCATCTTATAACAATTTTCGAACAGTAACCATTCCTGATCTGTAAACCATCAAAATCAACCACTGCCCATACATTACTTCAATCAACAACTATACTCAAAGTCATGTTTCCAAAATTGACAATGAAGTCACACTATCACTGCAATCAGGTCTGTCATTTTAAATGCAATGATATTCGTTAAACATATACAGGTAGTAACCAAATAATCAAGATCAAATTGCAAAACTTGAATTGACACTTAAACAGATAGCCAACAACCACCATTCTAACACAAGCTATGCAAAGAATAATTCAATCATGCAAGTGTAGCTCTGTCACTGTGCAAGCTCAATTCAATGTGACTCTAAAAAAATGGGTGATCTATCCAACACGACGAGGTATCAACAACGTGCTTGTCTTCATAAAACCAATAACCAGATTGCCACACAATCGTGCTTAGAACTTTGTGACTATTTCTAAGTGCGGAACCCAAGCTATCCATATTATACACAGTGTGAAGCTACCAAAACCCACGATGCAACATCTCGATTTCACAAAACCAAACACACAGTCACAGGAAATAACTCAACCCATCGTGTTGAGCCATCAATATAATACGAGATGGCTTCGATTTAGTCAAATTGCAATCAATTATGCTATGTTAAACTCAGACTTAACAATCGACAATCATAAGTATGCGGTGGATGTAGTTCATACAGTCATCCTGGTTGCAATACTCATTTTCCCCAAAAGAAATAATAGTTACAATAACCACTATTTCATTGTGTAGAAACACCACACACACAAACGCGGTATGCGTGAGAAACATCAAGCAATTGTAACCAATGCTAGCTAAAAATCCAAACAATCCTTAGTGCAAAAATACCAATGATTGTGTATCGACCAACCAATTCCCCACTGTTGTAATCAATTGACCTAACGAGTTGTGGTAACCACATATATCAACGCATCAATTTGAATTGGGGCAAAGACCCTCTCAATTAACAATACTGAGTTATTAAACATAAGGAGAGGGACAGTGTGTTTGCATTGTGCGAATACAATGCAGGGTTTAACCTTGTTATAATAGAGGCAGTAACTAGATGCCAAACCATCACGACTGTCACATGACTAACCGATTGAGTCTATATTCAAATTAACCAACAATACACTTAATCCACAACAACCCATAGTAAACTTGACAGACCTGAAAATATTCTCTATAAAACTTCAGACTGGAGGCTAAGGGTTTGTTCTGTAGCCAACACAGGGAGAACATATCCAACTCCTTATAATGGTGAAAATTCTGAGGCCAATGGTGCATACAAAGAGAGGACCGTGACTCATTATTGGACAAGTAAAAAATCCATGATAGGGGCCATAATAGAAAGGTGAGGATTTCCTTCGGCCTGGCAATGTTATTTAACACGTGCAAGGTATAACCCTCATGCTCTTTGGTCAAACAACCACAATACTGAGGCAAAGACAGGGCCGAGTAAGAACAGAAAACCCACTTCGTGACCCTTAGTGGTGGAATCACCAATTCCTAAGCGAACAAAACACAATGACACATAATGCCTTCAACCATTAACCCCATAAAAGCCAAAGACTGGTTATAGTGACAAATGCGTGAAGATAGTTATCCACCCGAGACCAAACAAAAAACCCTTAAACCAACAAGGATAATAGAGAGCTACCACCCAAGATGACCAATAAATTCTATGAATTCAATATTATCGTAGGAAGAACCATCCACGTTCCATTCTAAGAATACAATTTCACACAGTTGCAATACTTAGGAAAACACAAACCAATACACCTGAGCCAGTAATCATTTCATAACCAGTGCAGACTCACGAATGGCCAAAAACAACATACCTGAAATCAAATTCCTTAAAACACAAGCTGACCGAGTGGTTCCTCTCTGCTAAGAATTCAGAGCATAACCATAGCAGTAAGATCGAACAATAGCCCAATTAGGGTGGTGGCTAATGGAAGGAGGAAATGTGATGTGCAGTAAATGCACGTCACCTCCACCCACATTTCATTAATTCATCAGTACACGCCAACAAGCTCTTCATTAACACCATTAATCAAACAACACATCGATACAATCACCACATTAAAAGCCAATAGCGCGACCACCATATTTCTTAACTTGTGCCATACATAAAACAACCACATACCATATCATGAAGTTAAATCGCATAACAATTAGTGTCCATTACTTTGTCAAGATGCACCACCCATATTTTGTCCTTCCAAGATATACCATATGTATATCGATCACATAACTGAATTAAATTGCATGACCACTAAATTGCTAGCTAGGATTTAACCATAGCCATTAAGTATTTCATGCATATAGTATAGTATATAGGATAGTTTAAATTTTCCCTTTTGCAACTGTTGCAATGTTCTTATTTCTTTCCAATTGTTTGTATGTGGTATAGTAAAATTGCAGAACTAGATCCCTTTTTCCTTTGCATTTGTTATAGTGCTTTTTCTTTTCTCCAAACTGCCTTTTATGTATTTTCACTAGTAACATGTTTGTTGTGCAGGTGCAATAAGAACATATATTAATGATATCAATGAATAACATAGGTTGTAGTAACATAAGGAATCAACACTTCAATAAGCTCAAACCATAGCCAATAACAAAATATCTCATCAACCATGTAAACCATGTCGAACATCATAACCACATCACATATGAACAGGCATGATCTCCAATCTACAAGGGGGTCCCACCTACTAGTATTATTTAACTTTTATAATAATAGGCTTTAGCAACACTTTGCACGCGAAACTTCGTTGACGTTTTTAATCGTCAACACCCCCAACTGGAGGTTGAACTCCAACGATAATTTGAAAACCAGAAGCGACAAAATGACTTGTGCCTCCAACTTGATTGGAGCTACTAGGGCTAGGATGATAAGATCCTCTAGGTGGAGGAAGAGCAGGAATGTTATCCCCCCCTCAGAGAGAACCTAGGTAGATGTAGGAACAAAACTACTAGCAACATTGTACCCATGAGGAACAAAAATATTAGACCCTTTGGATGGATTCTAGGCAAGATTGGCAATGGAAGTATTCAAAGCATTATACCCAGGAGGAAGTGATAGATTTGATCTAAGCGGAAGTGGTGTTCCAATAGGAGCTTGATTAATTACCACATTTTTCGGTAGGCGTAGCTTGTGGGACCACAGTAGAGCTAGTGAGATGGAGAAGAAGAATTGTGTGAGAATCAACCAACAATGGGTTTGAAACTGTGACGATATTACTAGTCGTGCCAGTAAAATGATCTAAAGGTACTTTATAAGTAGTGGAAGTCACAGGCGTATGTGATTCCGTAGGTTGATTAGGACTCATTCCTAGTTTATAAAAAATATCGTGCCTTGAAGAGGTCCTTCAAAAAGAACAAATAGGGACGGAGCTAGGAATAAAACTTCCAGTAGTATGAACTAGAGTTCTAAACAATTCACTCTAAAAAAGTGGATCGTCTACACCAGACTCTGCGTGAGGTCCAACATGTATTCCAGTATAATCTTCAGCAACAATGTCTCCCGACGAATTTATTCGGAGAAAATGTGGATCTTGTACAACACTCAATAACGGATTTACGAGAAGTATTGATTCCTCCAATGGAGTAGAACTTCCAATATCAGAGGCTACGTCATTATTGACTGCTCCTTCAGGAGAACCCTCTAGTGATTTAGGAAGCAAAGGAATGTAATCTTCTGGATCTTCCGGAGGTAACCCTTGCATCCTACGTGAATGGCGAGGGCCAATGTTGGCCGCACCAAATAAAGAACGAATAAAATCTATGGCCAACTAGAGAAACAAAACAACACTCACTAATAAAATCTAGAAATCCCTAGTATGGTCGCCAATTTTGTTATTGGACAAATCGATAAGTGTGAACATAAACAGATCTCCCTAACTTTAACATGAAGCTAGAACAAAACACAATAGAACATAAACTTCACCTTAGACTTCATTGTCATATAAACTAGTTTAGAGAGGTACAAGTGACATACCTTTTAAAGGACGCTTGATCCTTGCTAGTATCTTCCTTGCAGCTCCACCTTTGATTTTGTGGGATGGTGAACATGTTTAAGAAGCACAAACCAACAAAGAGAGAGGGAACAAAGATATATGCATTCCAATAAATTCTATGTATATGATCAAGGAATTATACAATAAAATCTAAGATACCTTTATAGGGAAGAAATATATTGATGCATTATATTAAATGGAAAGTGGATAATAAAACCCATGCCTTGATGTTGCAAGGTCCCTTTCGATGGATCTTTGCTCCAGCAAACACATCTTGCTCCAATGTCTTTGATGAAGAATATCCACAATCTGACTTAGAGAACTAAAGCAAAGCCCTCAAGTAATAATCTGTAGTAGAACTCTTCATGCATATGCAAGCCCTTGCAAACCTTAGCCTTTTCCATGAGAGATCCCTCTTTATATAGTGTAAAAGAGAGATGGATGAGGATATTAGGATGATCCCACTAAATAAGAGAAGCAAGTAAGATCCAAACCAATCGAAGGCCACCTCATCTTCTAAAAGATTTCCTTCTAGAACATTCGTGAATTTTGACTTTTCCTATGCTTTAAGCATCGTCGCACCCTATGTATAGGCAGCATGCGACGATGTCACAATCCAATTTTAGTGCAAAGTGAAACAATTAGGCATCGCCGCTCCCCATGCATACAGGAGGGTGTAATGACCTTCCTTGTTATGGTTTTGAAAGAGGAAAAGTAAACCGCTTTTCTCATGGAGAAAGACTCTTTTAATATTTTCAAGGAACATGAGCACATGTTGTCAGTTGATCACTGAGGTGACCAAAATAATGTGTAATAGGGAGGACTGTAATGTACCCATCCTCTTAGGAGTCATAAGGGGATAATTCCACTAGCTTAATTAAGTTCTCGTGGGCTAAGGCAAAAAAATGATCTAGGGAACATGATTCTCCTAGGAAACTTTATAAAATTAAAATGGGTAAAAGGGGACATGGGTCCTAGGCTAATAAAAAGTCACTTTTAAATTATAAAATGGAGAAACCCATAAAATGGATTTAATAAAATAAAATAAGGAGGTGAGCGGGAAGAGACTCAAGTGAATAATAAAAATGGAAAATGAGGAGTTTCTCCTCATTCTTGCATATCGCTCATTTGAGAAAAAGATTTTGGGGAGCTCTTGAGAAGAGAGACTAGGGTTTTTGGAAACCCTTCATTTATCTCTAGTTTTGGTGTTGCAATGATACACCCTAGATGGACTTGGATCAAAATCATTCAGATTCTGACATTGGGCCTCATTGCTTAAGCTTGATAGCTGAGATTTGTGATTATGAATAAGTTATCTTAATGGTACCTAAATACATTTATGTTTGGGGGCGATTTTGAATGAAGGAGGAAGTACTGAGTGTTAAGGGTACAAACTTAGCACTGTTGGGCGAGTTCCTGAACTGTGGGGCTGAAATATTTATATGTAGGGCACACCTTTGAATATTGGGTGAACCTTTAAGTTGTTGGGCACACCAAGAACTGAGTTGTTAAGTATTATTGAATTCGATCTTTCTTTTATGGGCCCTATTTAATTGTTTGAAGATTGATAATCAGGTGGGAAGGCGTTAGCTACATGGATTCACTATCGAAAGGGGTCGACCTACCTTGTTGAGACATTATGGCTGCATTACTACATCTGCTCAGTGTTAATATATATTCCAGAATCGATTTTTATCTTCATCTAAGTTGATTGATGGTGTAAAGAAGGAATAACCCTATGTTGGGTGGATTTGGTTTCCATTTTGGGATGAACTATTCTCTTGTGGTCGATTTATGGATTTTATGTGAGTCATTTTCTTCATATGGGCAGAGCCTAATTGCTAGAAAGGGACTTTCCATGTGTGATGGGTCGACTCTTCCATTACAGACAATGATTTTATATCAATAAGCCCGTATATCAATCCTACCTTCTTCAAAATAATTTGTTGTTAACAGTCTACATATTGCAAGCCTAATTTTCCCCTAAAAATTACAAGGACAATCTACAACAACTATATATATCAAATTCTAATTTATTGTTAAGTTGTAGTGGCTAATTTTCTGATGTATTGAACTATCTGAAATATTTAAATGTTGTTGAGTATTGCATAGTGGGTCAACATTATATTGGAGGATTTATATAAATCAGATTTGCTCATTTTCCATAAAATATCTTGTATGCAACTGTTTGTAAAAATTTATGAACCTTAAAACAAACAAAAATACCAAAAATTACAAACTGGAATATTACACTTGGAGGGATCTTCAACCATAGCTTCTATATTTCTTCTATATTTCCGAGATATATATATCTCTTGTATGGAGGAAAACTTATCTAATAAATAAAGGTCAAATATGAACTTTGTGTATATTCCATTGTGTTATTCTCTTGTATCTTGTTGTTTTCATCTATTTTTGTTCCATATATATCATCTACATGCTGTAAAAACCTTGAAATAAAATCCAACACAACTATGGGGAAACAATTTGAAAAAACATTCAACAAACAACTCACACAAACAAACATTAAACCCTTAAGTTCCTAGCAAACTTGCTTGGGAACATTACTGTGGTATCAGAGAGAATATCCTTGCTAGCTTGTATTTAAGTTGATGACTAAAAGGAGAGGTCATGGTGGACAACCTTAACCAGAGATACCAGAAGGAGAACAGTCAGAAGGTAGCATGGGGGAAAACCATGAAATAGAGAAAGCATTGCCATAGGAGGAAACCATTTTAGCAGAGAAGGTAATTAAAAAAATGCATGACACACTTCAAAACAGTCATATTACTCTGCAATGCCACTTGGATGAGATGCAAAATCATTTTTCTAGGGGACAGGCATAGTTGAAGATATCATTTGCAAACTTTCAGAGTGGACATGAGAGAATGATAGGAATAATGGAGGAACAAAATAAGCATCAGGATATCCTTTCTCAGTTCTTGATGGAGAAAATGCATGGTAGGGAGACACCCTTGTTTGGAGGAAACCAAGGAGCCAATGAATCTCATGGAGGAAATGAGAATTATGAGGATTCCCCATGCAAATATCAAGCAGAAGAGTGTAGATCAACTGAGGGCATGTCTTCCCATTCTCACATGGCTAGTAGGACTACACCTAGGCCATATATTACCACCTTCTTGGAGGCACAGCGGAGGGACACAAATTCCCTTGGACGTGATAATTTAGAGAGTGAATGGGAGGTCATGGAGAGAGAATACAATGCATTGAGTGTGGGATTTCATAGACATGTTTCTTTGGGGAATATTGTCACATCAGGTGCAAATGAAAGTATAAAGAACACTATAGAGGTGATAGTGAGTTGGGGTGTAAGGCAGGAAAAATGGAGATGCCCCCCTTCGATGGTACACACTAGATCTCAGCCAAAGCATGGGTACAAAAGTTGGATGATTACCTTCAATTGAATGCCATGGAGGAGGAAAGGGTCATCAAGTTTGCAACCTTGCACTTGAATGGTAAAGCACATGATTGGTGGTTCTATGGGATGACCACTTTGGGTCATTAAAATGTCACTTCATACATTTACTTCACCCAAAGACTCATTGACAGATTTGACAAGGAGGATCCAAAAATTCATTTCAAGGAGCTTACGCATATTAGACAAACATAGTCAGAAGAAGAATTCATTGAGGAGTTTTAGAGAGTAAAATTCATGGTTCTCGATATGACAAAGTCCAATTTATTCATGATGTGAATAGAAGTCTAGAATGATCCTTTGCATGGATGGGTTAAGGATTTCAAGCCTAACACCTTACAGGATGTTATTGAGCATACCAGAGATTTGGTAGGGGCAGCCTACAAAAACAAGGTTACACCTAGACCCCCAATTATTCCAAGGGTACGAGAAACAATACAGGTATACAAGGGAAATGGGAAGATGGATGAAGTGACTAGAAGGGAGCTAAGAAGGAAGCAACTATGCTTCACTTGCAAAGAGGCATGGAAGCTAGGTCATAGATGCATGGGTAAAGGAAAAATTCATTATATAGAAGTAGTATCTGACAGTGAAGATGAGATGGATGAGGAAGGAAGTAGATACATTTATAACATAGGTATGCACCAGGAGGAGGAATAAAATATCTCACACATGGAGGAGGAAGATGGACCCATGCACCAATCTGCATGGATTAAGAAGGCTATCATTGCATCCATCAGTGGAGTGCCCAAGTTCAATACTTTCCATATAAAGGGAGTTGTGCAGGGACAACGAGCGATAGTACTCGTTGATGGAGGATCTTCTCATAACTTCATTGGCATTGCTATGGTAGAGAGGATACACTTCCCTACAATAGAATTTGAGGGATTTTTGGTTGAGGTAGTAGGGGGAGGCACTATGGCCCGTGACAAGTATATTCCATAGATGAGCTTGACCTTGGGTAGGTACACTTTGACATAGGACTTCTATTTAGTGGAAATACTAGATACAAAAATAATATTGGGAGTGAAATGGTTTATCACCTTGGGGCCAATCACAACCAATTACAAAACCATGGACATGTATTTTAACATGAAAGATGGAAAATGGGTCACATTAAAGGGAATGGCAAGAGAAGCACCTATGGTGGTGAAAAATAAATGTATATATTTAGGCAGGAGGAAGTGGCCTATGTAGCAGATTGTTTTTTTATGGATGTGAGTCACGAGGGACACAAGCACTATCCTCGAGACATACAAAAAATACCTCACAAGCATGAGAAAGTTTTTGGATAGATCCCTCCAGAACAACCACTTGATATGGGCTTTGAGCATATCATAGAACTAGAACAAGGGGCCAAACCAGTTATCACTACACCATATAGGCACCCCCCAAATTTTAAGGATGAAATAGAAAAGGCCATCAAGGAATTGTTGGACATGGGCCACATTAGGCCAAGTTCCAACCCTTTTGCATATTCAGTTGTATTGGTCAAGAAGAAAAACGGTACCATGCACATGTGTATTGAATACATAGATCTAAATAAGAAAACCATCAAAAACAGGTATCCCATTCCCCAGATAGATGAGTTATTAGATGAACTTCATGGCACAGTGTACTTCACCAAAATTGAATTGCGTTTTGGATACCATCAAATTAGAATGAGAGAACAAGATGTACACAAGACAACTTTCACATGCCACTATGGACACTACGATTTCCTTGTCATGCCTTTTGGGTTGACCAATGAGCCAACCACCTTTCAATGCTGCATGAACCATGTATTCAACATGCATTTGAGAAAATTCCTACTAGTGTTCTTTGATGACTTGTTAATTTATAGTAGGACATGGGAAGATCACCTCAAGCATGTGGATGAGGTGTTAAGAATAATGGAGAAACAATCATTGTATGCCAAAGAGTCAAAATGTGAAATTGGGCTGACTAAGGTCCTTTACTTGGGACACATCATTGGGGAAAAAGGGGTACAGGTTCACCAAGAAAATATCCAAGCTATAATTGATTGGCCCACACCTAAGACACTTACATAACTCAAGGGATTTCTTGGTATTTTCATTTATTACAGGAGGTTTGTTAAGGGATTCTCTCATTTATGTGCACCTTTGACTGACTTGACCAAAAAGGGCGCATTCAAGTGGAGTGAAGATGCACAGTTGACCTTTGAAAAAATGAAGAAGGTAATGAGCCCATGTCTTGTACTATCTTTACCAGACTTCTCTCAACCATTCACTTTGGAGTGTGATGCATCAGTTTTAGGGATTGGAGCTATACTCATGAAGAATAGGCATCTTATTTCTTATGAGAGTAAAAATCTAAGAGGACGTGAGTTGATAAATATAATTTATGACAAGGAAATGTTAGCTATAATGCATGCATTGGCCAAATTTAGACAATATCTGGTGGGGGTGAAATTTGTGGTCAGGAAAGATCATAACAGTCTCAAGTACTTTCTAGAACAGAAGGACCTCAATGAGAGAAAAAAAAAGTCAGTGAGTAAGATCCAGGATTATAACTTTGATATAGAATATGTCAAGTGAAAAAAAATGTGGTAGTAGATGCCTTTTCTAGAAGACCCTCAACTTATTCCATGTCACATATATCAATTGATTGGAAATTGCACCTATTGGTAGAGTATTCAAAAAACAAGTTTTCATGTGAATTAATGGATGGATAGGTTCAGGATGACATGTACATGATTGTAGATGATGTCATCTATTATAAGGGGAGGATTTATTTGGTTCCTGAATATTTTTTTCAAAAATAAGGTACTACAAACATTTCATAATTCATCATTAGTTTGACATTAGGGATTCCTTAAGGCACATAGACAGATCAACGGAAAATTCACTTGGAAAGTCCTCAAGGAGGATGTCATGTGCCACATCAGAGAGTGTATCACATGCCAACAACACAAAGATGAACACACCCATCCAACATGTTTATTACAACCTCTTCCCATTCCAGAGCACAAATGGGAGAGTGTATCCATGGAATTCATTACATGTTTTCCAAAGACACAAGGTAAGGATTTCATTTTTGTAGCAGTGGATCACTTGACCAAGTTTGCTCATTTTTTTCCCATCTCCATAGATTACAATGAATCTCAGGTGGAAGATTATTCTTCAGGGAGGTCTTCAGGTTGCATGGGTTTCCCAAGACTATTGTGAGTGATAGGAACAATAGGTTTATGAGCACATTTTGGCAGGAATTGTTCTGTCTAGTTGGCACAAAATTAACCCCCAACACAAGATATCATCCACAAATAGATGGCCAAACTAAAATAGTCAACAAGTGGGTGGAGGGGTATCTCAGGAACTATGTGTCAGATCAACAAAAGGTGTGGGTTAAGTGGCTATACTTGGGAGAATATTGTTACAACACCACTCATCACATGTCCATTGGTATGCCTCCCTTCCAGGCCTTATATAGTTATGATCCTCTCAATTTTACAGAGATAGTGTTTGGAGACTATAGAGATCCTATATCTAAGGAATGGATAAAAGAAAGACAATAAATATTAAGAGAGCTCAAATATCATTTACAAAGAGCTCAAAACCAATAGAAACTATATGCAGATAGAAATAGGGTGGAGCACACTTTTGAGGTAGGGGACTTAGTCTATCTAAGGCTCCAACCATACATGCACATAATCATGAAGAAAAATGGCACTGAGAAACTCAAACCCCGCCTTTATGGTCCATAGAGGGTATGAATAAAAGTGGGGGTAGTTGCATATGTGTTAGGGTTGCCACATGGAAGTAAAATCCATAATGTCTTCCATGTTTCCTGCCTAAAAATGGAATTGGGACAACATATCATTGCTAATGAGGAATTTCCTCCAATAGATGATGAAGGTTAAGTGATTTTAATTCCAGATGAGATATTGGAGGTAAGGGAGAAAAGGTTGAGGAACAGGGCTATCTGGGAATATTTATTAAATGGAAATTTTTTCCAATAGAGGATGTTACTTGGGAAAATGAACAGGTGCTACAACATACAGATTTAGAATTGCTTGTGGGAAAGAAATTTCTAGCAGGGGAGATTGTAATTTCCCCTTCCAAGTGACAAGGGTCTTGAGAGACTTAGTAGTCTATTTGTTCCCTCAAGACTATATTCTCATGGAAATAAAAAGGGAACTAAGAGGCCCAAAAGGAGTCACTAAGGTATTAAATTTATATTATTTAAGTGACTTTAGTAAAAAAAGGAAAATAAAAGATAATTGGCTAAGTGGGGAAAATAAAGTGAATAAATTTAGAATCCAATTAAATAATTTAAGTAAATATTACAAGATGGGATAAAAGAGAGGGAGGGCGCCTCACTTGGGCATTCTTGATCATTTTATATTTTCACTTGTGAGCTTGAGAGCTTGGGTGTTTGAAGGTTTTGTCTCAATAAACTCTAGAGAGAAAGGAGGTGAAAGATTCATCTGTTCTTGATCCAAGCTTGTTCAAGGTGGTAAAATATCCCACCCTCACCATTCTATTCAGTTCATTTTAGTTTCAGTAGTGTGTTGTGGAAACATGGCACAACTTTGGGGGTTTTTTGCAGAGAGGGCACACTGTGGAGGAATGAATAGTTTGATTTGGCCAAAGGAAGATAGATATGAGGCTAGGAATAATTCAAGAGAGTTTTCCATCACCATATAACCTTTTCTCATCAGTCTTTGGGGATATTTAGTTGCATATTGATTTACTATTCTACTAGGGCAAATTTCTGAAGGAGGGCGCATTGTCACTTGTTGGTTCAGTGAGTTAGAGGGCTAGATCTCCTAGAACAGTTGAGGGATCTCGACATTTGTTTTTTATATTACCCAATATATAGTTCTATAGTATTTCTCAAGGGTTTGGAGGCCATAACTAAGGAGACCAAATTTCCTAGGGACTCTACAACCAATTGGTGCACAACTCAGCCAAATTTGGGTGCCAGTTTGAAGAAGGGAAATAAGTTGATCTTGTCTAGAATTGTATGCTACCATTGGAGATCTAGGAGGACTCACAAATCTCTCATGTTTGTATCTTGGAGGCATCTTCAGCCATAGATTCTATATTTCCCAGATCTGTATATATCTTGTATGGAGGACAACTCATTTAATAAATAAATGTCATATCTGAAGTTTGTGGCTATTCCGTTGTGTTATTCTCTTGTATCTTGTTGTTTTCATCTATTGTTGTTCCATATCTATCATCTACATTTTGTAAAAACCTTGAGAGAAACTCTAGCCCAACTATGGGGAAACAATCTGCAAAAACTTTCAACAAAGAGCTCACACAAACAACCATTAAACCCTTAAGTTCCTATCAAACTTTCTTGGGCACATTACAACCAATACAGTTGTTGAAGAAACTAGGAATGAGAAGTTACTCATATCATTTTTTATGGCACGTAATGAAGAAAGTGAAGCTTGGTACATTGATTTGGGATGTTCAACTCACATGACATCTCAGGAGGAGTTGTTTACTGGAATAAATGACAATTATTCTAGTAAAGTTATATTTGGTGATGATAGAGTTTCTGAAGTTAAAGGGAAATGAATGATTGCAATTCCAACATTGCATGGAAAGAAGAAGTTTATTGAGGACACATTGTTGAAATCAACATTGAAGAAGAACCTACTTTCTGTAGGATAGATGATGGAACAAAACGACAAGTTAGTGTTTGATAATAAAAAGTGCTTAATCATGGATAAGTTGAATAAAAATGAGGTAGTAGCAAGAGGAGAAATGATTGAAGATAGAATTTTCAATCTTTCTTTTGATTCAAGTAACTCACACAGTTTGAATGTTACAGAACAAATGAATAACAGGATTTGGCATTTAAGAATGGGACATTTGAATTTTTAGAGTTTGGTGTTGTTAAGGAAGCATAACATGGTGAATGGTCTTCCTTATATCAAGATGGATGATGAAGTATGTGAAGGGTGCTTTTTTGGGAAACGACATACGAAAAATTTTCTAATATAGAACATGGAAGGATAGAGAATGTCTAGCACTAGTACATTCATATTTGTGTGGTCCAATGGAGACTGTCTTTTGGAAAGACATGTTATTTTCTCACTTTCACTGATGATTATTCTAGGAAAACTTGGGTGTATTTTTTGCAGGAGAATTATGAAGTGTTTACTCATTTTTTTCAGTTTAAAGAATTAGTTGAAAAACAAAGTGGTTTGAAAATTCTCACTCTCTGAACAAATAATGGGGGAGAATATATGTCAAATTAATTTCTGAATTATTGCAAAATGAATGGAATAAAGCGAGAGTTTACCAATACCTACTCTCCTCAACAAAATGGAGTTGCAGAAAGAAAAAAACAAGACCATAGTTGAAATGGCTTGGAGCATGCCAAAAACTAAGTCTCTTGGAAATGAATTTTGGGCCAAATTAGTGCACACAACAATTTATACTCTCAACAAATGTCCTACGAGACAAATATTGAATTTGACTACAGAAGAAGCGTGGTTAGGATACAAACCAAGTGTTGAACATATGAATTTTTTTGAATGCACTACATATGCACATGTTCCTAAGAAAAAAAGGAGACAATTGGGTGATAAAAGTGTGAAGTGCATTTTTATTGGATATAGTATTGAAACGAGAAGTTACTTTTTGTTTGATCCTTAAGAAAAAAGGTTAGAATAAGTAGAGAATTTGTGTTTCATGAGCAGGAAATTTATTAGCCAGAACATGTACAAATTGAATTAAGAAAGGATGAAGTGGATATTGGTGATGAATCAAATTCTAAGCTAGTAAGTGTAGATGAAGTTAAGACGAATCCTAAGTGTCTTGAAAGGAGTCATTCAAAAAGCAATATGTTGGATATAAATTTTGAGAAAATAATTACTAGATCACAAAGTTACATTTTGAATTTTGCACTTATGACACAATTAATGAATATTGATGAACCACAAAATTATGAAGAAGCATCAAGAAAGAAAGAATGGAATGAAGCTATGGAAGCATAATTGAATGCCTTGGTGAGAAATGATACATGAGACTTGGTTAGTTTACCAAAAGGAAAATATGTAATTGTTAATAAATGGGTTTATAAAACTAAGTATAAATTAGATGGCACAATTGATAAGTATAGTTGCAAAAGGTTATGCACAGAAGGAAGGAATTGATTATACAAAGATATTTTCTCCAGTGGATAAGTTGGACACAATCAAGATGTTACTTGCATTGGATGCACAATATAAATGGATGATTTTTCAGATGGATGTTAAATCAATTTTCTTGAATGGTTGTGTGGATGAAGAAATATATGTAGATAAACTAGAAGGTTTTGAAGTTCCAGATAAAAAAGATTGTGTTTACAAGTTGAAGAAGGCCTTGTATGGTCTCAAACAAGCGTCAAGAGCATGATATTCTAGAATTAATAAATATTTTCAGGATTATGGCTTAGTCATAAGTTTATCTGAGCCCAATATTTATATTTTCCAGTCAGGACAGGACATTCTGATAGATGCATTATATGTTGATGATTTGATCTACACAAGGAAGAATTTCGAACTATATCAAAATTTTAAGTCACATATGATTGTTGAATTTGAGATGACAGATCTTGGTGAGTTGCATTATTTCTTGGGTATTGAATTTTGGTAGAAGGAAGATAGTATTTTTATGTCACAAGCCAAGTATACTTGGGATATTATGAAGAATTTCAGAATGTTGAGTTGCAAGCCAAAAAAAACACCTTTGGAAGTCGGGTTGAAGTTATATGGACACGATGACTCCAATTCAGTTGATGTTACTGTTGAACAACTGAGAGGGG
>JASDQU011102741.1:12055-30617 GCA_032191745.1 Picea mariana
TTATGTTTTGTTGCCCCTCCTTTCATGGGATGAGATTGTCTTTTTGTTGCTGGAGCTTTCCCACTTTTTCCTTCTTTTCTGAGAATTTCCTCCAGTGTTGGTTGGGTTCCTAGCTCCTTGTTTTGATTGGTTATTTTTTCCCTTCTAGTTTTATTGGTTTTCCTTCCTCCTTTCGTAGCTCTAGCATTCTTTGGGAGTTCCATATCTAGCTCTTCTCCCAAGTCTTCCTGACTATCGTCCTCCTATGCTTCAATAGGTTCTTGGGGATGTGGATCGAGGTCCATTGGGGGTGACGTGTGATCAGGATCCTAATCTAGCTGTTTGTCGTTTGTATTTTCTCTTGAGATGATCAAGTATGCTTCTAAATTTCCCAGGGGGTCGTATTTTCTTTTTCTACTTTTTGATTCATCATCAATTTGTATTGGGGATTTCCATTTACTTGGTGAGAGAGGCTTGGAGTTGCTTTTCCTTTCTTGTTGTTGATTCCCTGCTTTGTTCATCACTTTCTTTCTTTTTGCTGGCTCCCATTGTTCTGCCGCCTTGTTTTTAGGATGCTCTTGGATCGCCTTGGGGCAGTTTTTGGTGAAATGCCCATATTCATGGAAATATTTTCACTTAAAAGGGAGTTCTTCATAATCCACTGTTTGAATGTATGACCACCCATCTAAGGTTATCTTGTTTGCTTCAAGAAGACCTTTCTCCAGGTCTACTTCTACAAAGATACGCACACATGATTGCAAACCAACTCATGGCTTGACCCAATCGATGAACCTTCCTAGTGCGTTGCCTATATTTTTTATTGTTTTGTCATTCCAACAGTGAAGTGGTAAGAAGGGAATCCTTACCCAAAGTAGAAGCGTTGAGGGAATATCATTCTCAGAGCTAAATTATGGAGTCCATTTATTCAAATACATACCTCGAGTACCCATGAAATATGGGCCATTCCTAAAGATCATATATTTGTTTCCTTTATTTTCAAAGAGGAAAACATAGAAACCCTTATCAAAGAAAGATGTAGAGAGCTTCCCTTTTATCGTTTTATTCCAGTTTGTGGATGGACGTTTATGACACACCGTCAACTGAAAGGGAAGATCTAGTCTAGGGTTGTCTATTTAACCCAAGCTGTTTGGTATAATCTACCCTGGCAGGTTTTATGGCTCCGTTAGCCAACTAAGATCCTAAAACAACTAGAAGATGTGGCCTAACTAAAGACACAACTCTAAAAATCAACACTTTAATTACAAATGCTTAACTAACAGTGTTTATGTACAATGGTTATATACAATTTACAAGGTTTAAGCAAAGCCTTGTGAAAATAATTGTTTTAAGATAATGGATCTAAACAAGATTATAAAGGAAGTTGTCTTTGTACTATAAATGAAAAACTAATAAAAAATGATTGAATAAGATTGTAAATGATAGAATGATAATGGTAAAAGCATTTAATGTTTAAATGATGCAATCATTATTCATTCACAAATAAACAAATTGAATAAAATATAAACTAACTAACCTGACGTTGATCAACAATACTAAGCTAGATTCGTCTCTCTGTATTTGTATAAGCTCCTCTTAACCCGTGTCAAGTGTAAACCTATGAAAAAGGCAAGCATAATACTTCCTGAAGAAACTCAAAGAATTCTTTTATATTCTGGAATGAGTTTATGATGAAAAAAAGACAAACGATTATATATCATGTGACTTTAGAATGTCTAAATAACTGAAAATGAAAGAAATTTCAATCCTTAGTAAATGGTGTTACCAACTATATAGTATCATAAGTAAACTCAAAATACTTGAATATATGATCAACCACAGATATTAAAGGAACCAAAATATAATGAACCATATCAATTAAAACATAACATGAAAACTTATATGCAGAGGAGTCTAAAGCTAGTTCAATACAAATAAAGTTTCATATTCATAAATTATATGAGAAACAATATTAACATTGCACAATCTACAAAAGGACAAAATCCAAATATTAAATTGTATCCCATATAGCTTCAGTATACTAATTTCATCATAAGGTCCAAAAGAAATTTTTGGGATAATAGACTCTTAAAGATTGAAAAAATTAATGCATAAATGATAACAATTAACCATGTATTGATAAAAGAGACTAAAGCTAATTTAAATCAATGCATAATCAATTAATCAAATAATATGAAGATATTATAATGAAAACAAAACCATTTTACTCACAGGACAAAAGCCATTAAGCAACCTTGAATTCCATATTCTTCTTTGAAAATACTTGTCCATTCTCCCAAAGATTCCAACCATTCGTTACTCCATTTGAAAATAAAAAAGTATACAAAAGATATAATATACAAAAAAAAAATCTCAAAAATCCTCCTCTCAATTCCTAGATATCCTTTGGCTCTAAACTTTCTCATATATTTATACAATAAATGAACATTCTGGGCGTCACTAATAATTTCCACCACCTGAAATTTACCACGTAAAGAGACAAAATATCTCTCAAATTGTGAATTTGTTTGGGAATATTTTCTGGTGTAAGCTAAATGGGTCCATTATGGATATGTGTTTTCAACCGTTTCTTCAGATTCCTTACGGTTTGGTTGAAACAAGTCCCACAAAATTGTCTGTCTGTTCTTGAATGCATTTCCAAATCTTATTTGTTGTTGCTCATAAATTATTTGCAACAATCCAATATTATTTTTGGATCAATTATCTTGAACATATTTAGATAATAAAATCAAGCCATGATCAAATCTGTACCAAATAAATCATAATAGAAACCCGTGAAACAAAAAGAAACAAAATTAAAAACCTAAAAATTGTGAATAAAACAAAATCTAGAACAATAAAATTAGAATGAATTTAAACTAACTATAAGTTCTAAACAAATATTTTTTATATTTTCCTTTCAAATATGATCTTAAAATTCTAGAAGCTTCAAGTTGATGGAGAGCAGAAAAATATTAATTTTGGGTTTTCACAAAATCAAACAAATGATAGATAACTATTTTTATTTTTTATTTTTTTTATTTTTATTTTGAAATGAGATGCAAAATTACAAACAAATTTAATTAATGAGCAAAATATGAAAACATAATCATAATTTAAAGTAAAGTAAAGATTTGATAAAAATTAATTTTTTCGTTTAAATTAAGATTTCTATGTTCGTCTCTCCCTCATTCAAATTTGATCAAATGTGAACAAATGTCATAGAAAATATGTGTCGCAATAAACGTTCTTCCTGTAAAATTATGGTTATTAATCCATGTTTTCAACCAAGCCATTCTCATAGCAGGTAAATTCAATAAGGAAGAGGTAATGACAAACTCCCAAATTATGAAGCTCATCCATCAACATCAAAACTTTGTAGAAAGAAAAACAAAATGACATTTGAAATTGATGAAATTCAAACAAAAAAAAAGAATATAAACTCAAACCAACCTCGAAACAAAGTAAACCAATACCAATTCAATCAAGTCAAAATGAAAAAAATGAAGAATCCAAGTAAAATTTTGAGGGACCCTAGATTTTTATTAAAAATAAAGAAGGGGGTTGTTGGGGCCCAACAAATGGCAATTCACCAGGAGAAGAAGTTATCTCTGATCTGGTAAGATTTCATCTCATGAAGAAAATAATAAGACTTGAAAAAGGATTTAAGCTCCCTGAAATAAATTCACTTTGAGACCATATAGTATTATGATAAGCTCAATGTTATAAACAGACAATATAATTTTCTTTGCACAGGATTATAACTTGAAATTATGTCTTAATCAAAGAGTCACAATGTTTATAAAAGGACTTAAATACCGTTGACAGAGCCACTACTGCCAGCAGGCGTCTATAGCCTCAACAAGGATGTCATTTAACCCACTCAAATGATTTGATCCCATCCAATAGTTGTATCCACATGATGTATACTTCCATAAAACTTAATTTAAAACCATATACATGCTACCTCTCGAACCGACATTGCTTTGTTTCCAGCAGGCCTGTTGAGTACCCCGATGAAGTTGTCTTGGTATCATGTGTGCATTTACCCTCTTCCAACGAGCCTGTTCAGTACCCCGATGGTTTACACACACTTCCCACACTTAAGTGATTCCAACCCTCTTATGCCACTTATAAATAATAATACAATTATAGATTTATTAATGACAAAGAGAGCGGGGTGATACTGGAGGTTATTTGCAATACACATGAATAGTTGATCATGTTATTTATTTTCTTTCAAAACTGGAAGTTTTATCATGGTAAATAGAGATTTTAGATTTCCTTTAAGAAATTATCTAGAGAATAGGGAAGCACTTAAAAGTTATTCCTTAAGAATATGGACGACGTAAAATTTTTAAAGATCATCGTAATTCTCAAAGATTTAAACCATATCTCTGGTGTAATAATCTGACAAAGACAATTCGAGGACAAAACAAAAGTGGCAATTGACTTAAAAAACAATTGTCTGAGCTATATCTTAATATCATGACCTCTTTGAACTATTTCAAATTGCTTGAAAAACACAAGTCTTGAAATGAATGCTTCCTTCCGACGATTTCTCTTGGATCAACAATATAATGGTTCAAAAAAACACACACAACAAATCAAATCAGATTTTATTAATGGATTTCAAAATCAAAAGTGCATAAAAAAAATATAATCAAAATAGAAAAAGCACACTTTGAGAAACAATTTTGGCCAAAGATAAACCCAAGATTTGGGATCTACTAACATCTCACTATAAAATAAAGGAAGAACTAAATCATATAAATTATCGTGTGTGAGCAAGTTCTTTTCTTAATATAGTGATGCATGAGATGTTACTTTGACCAAGAATTATTATTAAAAATAAAAAAGACTAAAAGAAACTAGAAAAATCCTTATTACGATGAGTGCAGTCCTATTCGTGGCATCTTGGGTTAGGGTTGAATGGACAGTTCAAATTTACTTATATCTTTACTTTCCATTTTAAAATTTGCATGATGATAATGCATTTTTAAAAAGAAATATTCAACGAAAAGCAGAGAGAAAATGATTAAAGTGGACTTCCCTGACAACATTCGTATTATGGTTCTCTTGGTGTACCCACTTTTTTTTCATAACTGCATTATTACAATAGAAACAATGAGAAAGAAAACTTAAAGGAAGCCTACTCCTAAACCTACTCTAACTACTAAAAATATGAAATACTAAGTGAAGTCAGGCTTCCAATGTAACCATCAGAGTAACTCCAATCCTGCAATGAAAACAAAATTGAATATTAGTAACAAGAATGGTAGTGTATCGAAATATGACAAAAATACATCATACTTACCTTTATAATCATGATTTAAAAAAAAAGAAAGCATGATCTTACCATTCCCTTGAACATTCTTTCTGTATGAATCCTCTAGCTATTCTAGAATTTTGTCATTATATGGGTCACAAAAACATGAAAAAATGTAACTGAGATTGGGAAGATTGTCAGAGTTATGGGGACCTGACATAACCATCGTCTTAGACTGAAGTGCCCCATCCTCCTGACAATTTTCCATTCGTTCCATACTTTATCCATATGAAGGATATAAAAGGAGTGTGTCAAAGTTACCTCCTTGATATCTAAATAAGGTGAAGATAATATTACCATTCCCTGGAAACTTTTCGAGATATGAATACTCCAACCAATCTGCAATCCTATCATAATACATGCAATTACTAACACGGAATTGTTTGAAAGAATCACAGACGAAAAAAAATTCTGATGAGAGTAAAGTATTAGATTATCATGGAAAGAATCTTGTAAAAAGGTTGGATCAAGAATGGTCAAAGCATTTAATTTTTAAATGATGCAATCATTATTCATTTGCAAATAAAAAAATTGAATAAAATATAAACTAACTAACCTGACATTGATACACAATACTAAGCTAGATTCGTCTCTCTGTATTTGTATAAGCTCCTTTTAACCTGTGTCAAGTGTAAACCTATGAAAAAGAAAAGCATAATACTTCCTCAAGAAACTCAAAGAATTCTTTTATATTCCAGAACGAGTTTATGATGACATAAAGAATAACGATTATATATCATGTGACTTTAGAATATCCAAATAACTGAAAATGAAAGAAATTTCAATCCTCAGTAAATGGTGTTACCAGCTATCGAGTATCAGATGTAAACTCAAAATACTTGAATATATGATCAACCACATATATTAAAGGAATCAAAATATAATGAACCATATCAATGAAGACATAACATGAAAAGTTATATGCAGAGCAGTCTAAAGCTAGTTCAACACACATAAAGTTTCATATTTAGAAATTATATGAGAAACAATATTAACATTACAGAATCTACAAAAGGAAAAAAGCCAAAGAGTAAATTATATCCCATATAGATTCAGTATAATAAGTTCATCATAAGGTCCAAAAGAAATTTTTGGGATAATAGACTCTTAAAGATTGAAAAAATTAATGCATAAATGATAGCAATTAACCATGTATTGATAAAACATACTAAAGCTAATTTAAATCAATGCATAATCAATTATTCAAAGAATATGAAGATATTATAATGAAAACAAAACCATTTTACTCACAGGACAAAATCCATTATGCAACCTTGAATTCCATATTCTTCTTTGAAAATACTTGTCCATTCTCCCAAAGATTCCAACCATCCGTTACTCCATTTGAAAAGAAAAAAGTATACAAAAGATATAATATACAAAATATAAAGGACAAAAACCCTCCTCTCAATTCCTAGATCTCCTTTGGCTCTAAACTTTCTCATATATTTATACAATGAATGAACAGTCTGGGCGTCACTAATAATTTTCGCCACCTGAAATTTGCCTTGTAAAGAGATACAAATATATCTCAAAATCGTTCATTTATTTGGGAACAATTTCTGGTGTAAGCTAAATGGGTCCATTATGGAGATGGGATTTCGGTCGTTTCTTCAGATTCCTTACGGGTTGGCTAAAACAAGTCCCGCAAAATCGTTTGTCTATTCTTGAATGTATTTCCAAATCTTATTTGTTGTTGCTCATAAATTATTTGCAGCAATCCAATATTATTTTTGGATCAATTATCTTGAACGTATTTAGATAAAAAAAATCAAGCCATGATCAGTTCTGTACCAAATAACTCATAATAGAAACCTATGAAACAAAAAGAAACCAAATTAAAAACCTAAAAATTGTGAATAAAAAAAAGTCTAGAACAATATAATTAGAATGAATTTAAACTAACTATAAGTTCTAAACAAATATTTTTTATATTTTCCTTTCATAAATGATCTTAAAATTCTAGAAGCTTCAAGTTGATGGAGAGGAGAAAAATATTAATTTCAATTTTCACAAAATCAAACAAATGATAGATAATTTTTTATTTTTTATTTTTATTTTGAAATGATATGCAAACTTACAAAAAAAATTAATTAATTAAACCTACCAAATGATTTTGTGAAAATGATTGTTAATGAGCAAAAGATGAAAACATAATCATAATTTAAACGAAAGTAAAGAGTTGGTAAAAAATAATGTTTTATTTTAAATTAAGATTTCTATGTTCGTCTCTCCCTCATTCAAATTTGATCAAATGTGAACAAATGTCATAGAAAATATGTGTTGCAATAAACATCCTTCCTGTAAAATCATGGTTATTAATCCATGTATTCAACCAAGACATTATCATAGCAGATAAATTCAATAAGGAAGAGGTAATAACAAACTCTAAAATTATGAAGCTCGTCCATCAACATCAAAACTCTGTAGAAAGAAAAATGAAATGACATTTGAATTTGATGAAATTCAAACCAAACAAAAGAATATAAACTCAAACCAACCTCGAAACAAAGAAAATTAATTCCAATCCAATCAAGTCAAAGCGAAAAAAACGAAGAATCCAAGTAAAATTTTGAGGGACCTTAGATTTTTATTAAAAATAAAGAAGGGGATTGTTGGGGCCCAACAAATGGTGACTCACTGGGAGAAGCAATTATCTTTGATCTGGTAAGCTTTCATCTCACGAAGAAAAGAATAAGACTTGAAAAATAATTTAAGCTCCCTGAAATAAATTCACTTTGAGACCATATAGTATTAGGATAAGCTTAATGTTATAACAAGACAATAGAATTTACTTTGCATGAGATTATAACCTGAAATAATGTCTTAATCAAAGAGTCATGATGTTTATAAAAGGACTTCAATACCGTTGACAGAGCCACTATTTCCAGTAGGCGTCCATAGCCTCGACAGGGATGCCATTTAACCCACTCAAATTCTCTAATCCCATCCAATAATTGTATCCACATGATGTATACTTCCATAAACATTAATTTAAAAGAATATACATAGTACCTCTTGACCCGACATTGCTTCGTTGCCAGTAGGCCTATTTAGTACCCTAACGAAGTTGTCTTGGTATCAAGTGTGCATTTTCCCGCTGCCAGTGATCCTGTTCAATACCCCGACGGGTTTACACACACTTCCCACACTTAAGTGCATCCAACCCTGTTATGCCACTTTTAAATAATAATATAATTATAAATTTATTGATGACAAAGAGAGCGGGGTGATACTGGAGGTTATTTTCAATACACGTGAATAGTTGATCATGTTATTTATTTGCTTTCAAAACTGGAATTTTTATCATGGTTTAGAGATTTTAGATTTCCTTTAAGAAATCATCTAGAGAATGGGGAAGAACTTAAAAGTGATTCCTTAAGAATATGGATGACGTAAAAAGTTTAAAGATCATCGTAATTCTCAAAGATTTAAACCATATCTCTGGTGTAATAGTCTGACAAAGACAATTTGAGGACAAAACAAAAGTGACAATTGACTTAAAAATTATTTGTCTAAGCTATATCTTAATATCATGACCTCTTTGAACTATTTCAAATTACTTGAAAAACACAAGTCTTGAAATGAATGCTTCCTTTAGACGATTTCTCTTGGATCAACAATATAATGGTTCAAAAAAAAAACACAACAAACCAAATCAGATTTTATTAATGGAATTGCATAAAACAATCGGAAGAGCATAAAAAAAAACAAAATCAAAATAGAAAAAGCACACTTTCAGAAACAATTTTGGCCAAAGATAAACCCAAGATTTGGGATCTACTAACATCTCACTGTAAAATAAAGAAAGAACTAAATCATATAAAATATTATGTGTGAGAAAGTTCTTTTTTTAAGATAGTGATGCATGAGATGTTACTTTGACCAAGAATTATTATTAAAAATAAAAGACACTAAAAGAAAATAGAAAAATCCTTATTAAGATGAGTGCGGTCCTACTCGTGGCATCTTGGGTCAGGGTTGAATTGACAGTTCAAATTTACTTATATCTTTACTTTCCATTTTAAAATTTGCATGATGATAATGCATTTTTGAAAATAAATATTCAACCAAAAAAGAGAGAGAAAATGATTGAAGTGGACTTCCCTAACAACATTCATATTATGGTTCTCTTGGTGTACCCACTTTTGTTCATAATTGCATTATTACAACATAAACAATGAGAAAGAAAACTTAAAGGAAGCCTACTCCTAAACCTACTCTAACTACTAAAAAAATCGAAATACTAAGTGAAGTCATGCTTCCAATGTAACCATCAGAGTAATTCCAATCCTGCAATGAAAACAAAATTGAATATTAGTAACAAGAATGGTAGTTTATTGAAATATGACAAAAATACATCATACTTAAATTTATAATCATCATTTAAAAACAAATAAATCATGACCTTACCATTCCCTTGAACATTCTTTCTGTATGAATACTCTAGCAATTCTGCAATTTTGTCATTATATGGGTCACAAAAACATGAAAAAATGTAACTGATATTGGGAAGCTTGTCAGAGTTATGGGGACCTGACATAACCATCGTCCTAGACCGAAGTGCCCTATCCTCCTAACAATTTTCTGTTAGTTCCATACTTTCTCCATCTAAAGGATATAAAAGGAGTGTGTCAAAGTTACCTCCTTGATCTCTAAATAAAGTGAAGATAATCTTACCATTCCCTGGAAAATTTTCGATATATAAATACAACAACCAATCTGCAATCCTATCATAATATATGCAATTACTAACAATAGATTGTTTGAAAGAATTCATAGACGAAAAAAATTCTTGATCAGAGTAAAGTATTAGATTATCATGGAAAGAATCTTGTAAAAAGGTTGGATCAAGATTATGAGAACTTATCGTGATTTTTGATCGGAAAAGAAGTGTCCCATTCTCTTGAAAATTTCCATTGAGCTTGAATATTTCAAGATTAAATATTTGAGGTGAACTAAATGGAACAACCAACATTTTTGAATAATCATCATTGGTAATAGTATTTGGTTGATTATACTTTTCAACCTCAAATAATTGATCATGGAAAAATTTAGATCCTTCTTAAACACAAATTGAGATGAATCAATGGAAGATGCAATTTGAGACTCTTTCAAATCATTTCTTGATTTACCCATGGATAATTGATGAGATTAAAAATTAATATGTTCACGGGAAGAATTATTTTCCTCTTTATCTTCTATTCGATAATCTCTATTAATTTGTACCTAATTATCTAGTGCATAATTCATTTCAAAATGATCTGGAGCACATTATTGCATAACATGATGATAAAAAATATCAAGGTACAAGGAATAATATGTAGAAGAGTTGAGGAGACGAAATGCATCTCTTGAAATGGTCGGAATATGTGTTTCGAATTGTGGTTTTGTTCTCTCTCCTTGTATAAACTGATCAACCTCTGTTGTATGCTCTTTTAAAGAGTACAAGGTAGTTTCTAAGAGATAATTTGGTTCATCATAAAAAGGTGAACGTGAGAGAAAAATTACTAGAAATAGATGATTCATTACTAGTTTGACCAATGTTGTCATCTCCCACTAATTGATCTTGAACCCGTTCACATGAGTGAGGGGAAGTTTTACTGACAACAAGATTACAAAATTCATCTCTTGAAATGATCAGAATATGTGTTTTGAAATGTGCTTCCAACCCTCTTATGCCACTTTTAAATAATAATACAATTATAGATTTATTGATGACAAAGAGAGTGGGGTGATACTAGAGGTTATTTTCAATACACGTGAATAGTTGATCATGTTATTTATTTGCTTTCAAAACTGGAAGATTTATCATGGTTTAAAGATTTTAGATTTCCTTTAAGAAATCATCTAGAGAATGGGGAAGCACTTAAAAGTGATTCCTTAAAAATATGGACGGCGTAAAAAGTTTAAAGATCATCGTAATTCTCAAAGATTTAAACCATATCTCTGGTGTAATACTTTGACAAAGACAATTTGAGGACAAAACGAAAGTGAAAATTGACTTAAAAATAATTTGTCTAAGCTATATATTAATATCATGACCTCTTTGAAGTATTTCAAATTGCTTGAAAAACACAAGTCTTGAAATGAATGCTTCCTTCAGACGATTTCTCTTGGATCAACAATATAATGGTTCAAAAAAAACACACAACAAACCAAATCAGATTTTATTAATCGAATTGCATAAAAAAATTGGAAGTGCATAGAAAAAAACAAAATCAAAATAGCAAAAGCACACGTTCAGAAACAATTTTGGCCTAAGATAAACCTAAGCTTTGGGATCTACTAACATTTCACTGTAAAATAAAGGAAGAACTAAATCATATAAAATACCCCGTGTGAGCAAGTTCTTTTCTTAAGATAGTGATGCATGAGATGTTACTTTGACCAAGAATTATTATTAAAAATAAAAGAGACTAAAAGAAAATAGAAAAATCCTTATTAAGATGAGTGCAGTCCTACTTGTGGCATCTTGGGTTAGGGTTGAATTGATAGCTCAAATTTACTTATATCTTTACTTTCCATTTTAAAATTTGCATGATGATAATGCGTTTTTGAAAAGAAATATTCAACAAAAAGCAGAGAGAAAATGATTAAAGTGGACTTCCTTGACAACATTCATATTATGGTTCTCTTGGTGTACCCACTTTATTTCATAACTGCATTATTACAACAAAAACAATGAGAAAGAAAACTTAAAGGAAACCTACTCCTAAACCTACTCTAACTACTAAAAAAATTTAAATACTAAGTGAAGTCATGCTTCCAATGTAACCATCAGAGTAACTCCAATCCTTCAATGAAAAAAAAATTGAATATTAGTAACAAGAATGGTAGTATATTGAAATATGACAAAAATACATCATACTTACCTTTATAATCATCATTTAAAAACAAAGCAAGCATGACCTTACCATTCCCATGAACATTCATTCTATATGAATCCTCTATCCATTCTGCATTTTTTTCATTATATGGGTCAAAAAAACATGAAGAAATGTAACTGAGATTGGGAATCTTGTCAGAGTTATGGGGACCTAACATAACCATCCTCCTATATAAAAATACCTCATCCTCCTGACAATTTTCCGTTCGTTCCATACTTTCTCCATCTGAAGGATATAAAAGGAGTGTGTCAAAGTTACCTCCTTGATCTCTAAATAACGTGAAGATAATCTTACCATTCTCTAGAAACTTTTTGAGATATGAATACTCCAACAAATCTGCAATCCTATCATAATACATTCAATTACTAACATGGGATTGTTCGAAAGAATTCACAGATGAAAAAAATTCCCGATGAGATTAAAGTATTAGATTATCATGGGAAGAATCTTGTAAAAAGGTTGGATCAAGATTGCGAGAACTTATCGTGATTTGCGATTGGAAAAGAAGTGTCCCATTCTCTTGAAACTTTCCATTGAGCTTGAATATTTCAATATTAAATATTTGAGGTGAACTAAATGGAACAACTTATATTTTTGAATAATCATCACTGGTAATAGTATTTTGTTGATTATACTTTTCAACCTCAATTAATTGATCATGGAAAAATTTAGATCCTTCTTTAAACAAAAATTGAGATGAATCAATGGAAGATGCAATTTGATACTCTTCAAAATCATCTCTTGATTTACCCATGAATAATTGATGAGAATAAAAATTAATGTGTTCATGGGAAGAATTATTTTCCCCTTTATCTTCTATTCGACAATCTCTATTAATTTGTACCTGATTATCTAGTGCATAATTCATTCCAAAGTGATCTGGAACACATGATTGCATAACATGATGATAAAAAATATCAGGGTACAAGGAATAATATGATTAAGAGTTGAGGAGATGAAATGCATCTCTTGAAATGATCAGAATATGTGTTTCGAATTGTGGTTTTGTTCTCTCTCCTTGTATAAACTGATCAACCTCTGTTGTATGCTCTTTTAAAGAGTACAAGACAATTTCTAAGAGACAATTTGGTTCATCATAAAAGGGTGAACATGAGAGAAAAAATACTAGAAATAGATGATTCATTAATAGCTTGACCAATGTTGTCATCTCCCACTAATTGATCTTGAACCCGTTCAAATGAGTGAGGGGAAGTTTTACTAACAACAAGATTACAAAATTCATCTCTTGAAATGATCGGAATATGTGTTTGGAAATGTGCTTCCAACCCTCTTATGCCACTTTTAAATAATAATACAATTATAGATTTATTGATGACAAAGAGAGCGGGGTGATACTGGAGGTTATTTTCAATACACGTGAATAGTTGATCATGTTATTTATTTGTTTTCAAAACTGGAAGTTTTATCATGGTTTAAAGATTTTAGATTTCCTTTAAGAAATCATCTAGAGAATGGGGAAGCACTTAAAATTGATTCCTTAAGAATATGGACGGCGTAAAAAGTTTAAAGATCATCGTAATTCTCAAATATTTAAACCATATCTCTGGTGTAATACTTTGACAAAGACAATTTGAGGACAAAACGAAAGTGACAATTGACTTAAAAATAATTTGTCTAAGCTATATATTAATATCATGACCTCTTTGAACTATTTCAAATTKCTTGAAAAACACAAGTCTTGAAATGAATKMTTCCTTCAGACGATTTCTCTTGGATCAACAATATAATGGTTCAAAAAAAACACACAACAAACCAAATCAGATTTTATTAATCGAATTGCATAAAAAAATTGGAAGTGCATAAGAAAAAAACAAAATCAAAATAGCAAAAGCACACTTTCAGAAACAATTTTGGCCTAAGATAAACCTAAGCTTTGGGATCTACTAACATTTCACTGTAAAATAAAGGAAGAACTAAATCATATAAAATATCTCGTGTGAGCAAGTTCTTTTCTTAAGATAGTGATGCATGAGATGTTACTTTGACCAAGAATTATTATTAAAAATAAAAGAGACTAAAAGAAAATAGAAAAATCCTTATTAAGATGAGTGCAGTCCTACTTGTGGCATCTTGGGTTAGGGTTGAATTGATAGTTCAAATTTACTTATATCTTTACTTTCCATTTTAAAATTTGCATGATGATAATGCATTTTTGAAAATAAATATTCATCAAAAAGCAGAGAGAAAATGATTAAAGTGGACTTCCTTGACAACATTCATATTATGGTTCTGTTGGTGTACCCACTTTTGTTCATAACTGCATTATTACAACAAAAACAATGAGAAAGAAAACTTAAAGGAAACCTACTCCTAAACCTACTCTAACTACTAAAAAAATTTAAATACTAAGTGAAGTCATGTTTCCAATGTAACCATCAGCGTAACTCCAATCCTTCAATGAAAAGAAAATTGAATATTAGTAACAAGAATGGTAGTGTATCAAAATATGACAAAAATACATCATACTTACCTTTATAATCATCATTTAAAACAAAGCAAGAATGACCTTACCATTCCCCTGAACATTCTTTCTATATGAATCCTCTAGCCATTCTGCATTTTTTTCATTATATGGGTCACAAAAACATGAAGAAATGTAAATGAGATTGGGAATCTTGTCAGAGTTATGGGGACCTGACATAACCATCGTCCTAGATAAAAATACCTCATCCTCCTGACAATTTTCCGTTCGTTCCATACTTTCTCCATCTAAAGGATATAAAAGGAGTGTGTCAAAGTTACCTCCTTGATCTCTAAATAAGGTGAAGATAATCTTAGCATTCTCTGGAAACTTTTTGAGATATGAATACTCCAACCAATCTGCAATCCTATCATAATACATTAAATTACTAACATGGGATTGTTCGAAAGAATTCACAGACAAAAAAAATTCCCGATGAGAGTAAAGTATTAGATTATCATGGGAAGAATCTTGTAAAAAGGTTGGATCAAGATTGCGAGAACTTATCGTGATTTGYGATTGGAAAAGAAGTGTCCCATTCTCTTGAAAMTTTCCATTGAGCTTGAATATYTCAATATTAAATATTTGAGGTGAACTAAATGGAACAACTRATATTTTTGAATAATCATCACTGGTAATAGTATTTTGTTGATTATACTTTTCAACCTCAAATAATTGATCATGGAAAAATTTAGATCCTTCTTTAAACAAAAATTGAGATGAATCAATGGAAGATGCAATTTGATACTCTTCAAAATCATTTCTTGATTTACCCATGAATAATTGATGAGAATAAAAATTAATGTGTTCATGGGAAGAATTATTTTCCCCTTTATCTTCTATTCGACAATATCTATTAATTTGTACCTGATTATCTAGTGCATAATTCATTCCAAAGTGATCTGGAACACATGATTGCATAACATGATGATAAAAAATATCAGGGTACAAGGAATAATATGATTAAGAGTTGAGGAGATGAAATGCATCTCTTGAAATGATCAGAATATGTGTTTCTTTCACTCGGCCCGAAGAGTTCTAAGACTCTTCTACTCCCCTATCGGGAAGTCTGCACCCCACAGTTTGTCTCGTTGGTGCGACCCTCCCTTCTCCTTTCGGAGGATCGGAACTCGCTGACTCGCAAGTTAAACAGTCAAGCGTTACCCCTTCGGATCCCCGAGACCCGAGATCAGTCAACGCTGACTTTCCTTCGTCCCTATCAGAACTTCACTTCTATCGCGATCTCGCACTATCGTGATTTCGCTGCTCGCAACTCCCAGCACCCGGTTCTTCGACTCCCGATAGCCGAGATTCCGAAACGCCGATATCCTCCGACCGCGATCTCGCTATCTCGCGTCTCGCGACTCGAACCTCCCAATAATTGGGCTTCCCACTTATGAGCCCCGTGCTCACAATATTTTGGCTTCCGCCACCTGTCCTCCACTATACTCTATGGCCCACACTACTTACGTAGTTGTCGGGATATCTCCCTTCGCGACTTCGCGACTCCTGCTGCATAAAATTAGAGTCTTACCTTGCGAACTACCGATGTGCCGCTCCACGAGTTGAACCTTGTTCCTCATGATCCCTATCAACGGCTCCTGTCTCCTCTGAACCTCAAAATTTTCCCCAACCTGCACTGTAGCTTCGTTTCACTTTTGCAAGATCCAACGACCCACAGTGTCTCGCGAAATCTCCTCAGAGAATTTCGTCCGTCCGTTCTGCCTCTGATAAAATCTTTGAAATGAACCAAGTATCTTCCTTACGAAGACTTTCCCACCTGCACGCAAGTTTCTAGCACTTGCTCGAACCCTTCAAACACAACTTTCACCTGTGAACTCCTTCGAAAAATTCAAAGACTTATCTTTCCTAATCTTTTCTCAACTTCCCTTAAAGGAACGTTGCACGCAACCTTTGCGGAAAATCTTCAATTCTATCTAAGTGTCAAAGTCTTTCAACCCTGCGCACTCCTGCAACAATGGTCTTTGATTCCCCTTGCTCAGAATCACAACTCTGAGTATTCGTCCAGCCTGCGCACGCCTTGCAGGGCTCTGTGCCTATCCGCACTTCTGAGAACTTAGAACAAAATTTTCTTCTATCTGAACCCTGCAGTCACGCACTCCTTGCGGACAATTCAACTGCACTCCTTGCAGGAATCCTCTGGTTCAAGATAAAGAAACAATTGAAACTAACTCCTTGTTCTCACAGACTTCATATCAACCATGAAATCACATACACAACATATAAAAGCAATGCATGACAATAAGAAAATGTTCATAAGCACAACATCAATACACAGAGAAATAACACATAACCATGAGATTGAATCAAATATTTCTTCTATTAATTCAATGTCTGTACATGGGTGTTCTTCATACAAATCTCTTCTTGCGCTCTTCTCTATCTTCTTCAATAATGTTACAAAGATACAATGAGGGTGTCTATAATCCGTTTTCCCTCACGAATTCAAAGCTATCAAATATACAATTAATTTCCTATCTAACAGTATTAAAACTATTAAATGCCTTCCTATCTATTAAGGACGAGAGCTTTAAGGCTCAAGGTCCCCTTTACAATACAAGTGCGCTTCTTTATAAATGACTTCATTAAAGAGCGGTGCAGCAACTTCCAAGTGTTTCTCAAAATGTGTGCTGGCTTATCCAGCTGCCTTTCGCTCGATGCTGGCTCACTTGATGTGTTTTCGATGCTCTTGCATCATACTCCTCGGCTTGAAAACATTCATGGGCTCCTGTCCATGAGCTCCTGCACAGCCTGTCCATGCTTCTGTATGACTACTTCGCTCTCCCAGCTGGCATCTTCCACTGGGTGATTTTTCCATTTGACTAGATACTCATAATATTCTTTTCTTATGGTCTTCTTACCCACTCTCTTGTCTAGTATGCACTCCATCTGCGACTTCTCTGCAACTGGTATTTGTTTCTCCCACTGGATCACTGGTTCCTCATCTCCAGCTTCTGCTTCTCCCGCTCTGTATGGGTATAAATCTGCCACGTTGAATATCGGAGATATCCCAATGCCATCCAGCAACTCAATTTCATAAGCGTTTTCCCCAAATTATCTTAAGACTCTGCATGGTCCGATTTTCTTCATTTTTAACTTGTTGTATGTTCCCCTTGGGAACCTTTCTTTCCTCAAGTGTGCCAGAACAAGATCCCCAACCTCAAACTTAAGTTGTCTCCAACACTGATCTGCTCTGCGCTTGTATTCTTGATTTGACTCTTGCAGTCGTTGCTTCACCTTGCCGCGAAGTTCCTTCATCCCCTCAGCGAATTCTTCTTCACTAGCGCTACTAGTCGCAGTTTGATCTGAATCTCTCAGTTCAGAAACACCTCTCGGTTGTGTTCCATACACGATCTGAAATGGACTCTTTCCTGTACTCTAATTCACTAAATCATTGTATGCAAACTCTGCTTGTGGCAATACGTTGTCCCAGCTGCTATGGTGTTTAGTCACCAAGCTCCTCAACAAATCTCCCAGACTCCTGTTCAATACCTCTGTTTGTCCATCTGTCTAAGGATGATAAGCAGAACTAAACGCTAAGTTAGTTCCTAGATTCTTCCATAGCATCCTCCAGAAATTCCCTATGAACTTTGTATCCCTGTCCGAGACTATGCTTCTTGGCAATCCATGAAGTCTCACAACCTCTTTGAAAAACAAGTTTGCGATGTGTGTCACATCCCTGGTCTTTTGACATGGAATGAAATGTGCCATCTTTGAAAACCTGTCTACCACCACAAAGATGGAATCAACACCTCACTGTGTCCTCGACAAACCCAACACAAAATCCATGCTTATCGCCTCCCATGGTCTCTCTGGTATGGGCGATGGCTGATAAAATCATGCATTCTTCTTTCTTCCTTTGGA
>JASDQU011102742.1:0-11809 GCA_032191745.1 Picea mariana
GTCTTACCTCTTTCAACAACCATTGGTTTCCATTGCGTTGCTTTATTTTTACCTTTCCCATTCCAACAATTTTGCATGGTGCATCGTCACCCAAATGAACATGTCCAAAATCACCTTGAACATAATCTAGAAAATGTTTCCTATGGGGTGTGGCATGAAATGAAGCCCCTGGATTTACTACCCAAGACTCAGAAATATTATCTACAGAAAGAATCAAAGCATCTTGTAACACATCACCTGTTACATTTTCTTCCTGATTTCTCTTCTGTTGTCCATCTCTTTGTTTCTTTGGAGCTCTGCAATCTTTCTTCAGATGTCCTTTCTCCCCATAATTCCAGCACTCTATCTTTCCAAGTCTAGATTTGGATCTTCCCTTCCTAGAATTCCCACGGTTCTCGAAACCCTTTCCTCTATCATTTTGTCTTCCCCTGTTCTCCATGTTCAACGCATTTCCTGATGTCTCACCTATTCTTTTCCATTGAATTTCCTCACTAAGGATAACACCAACAACATCATCAAATTTTAAAGTATTTGAACCAGAGACATAGTTACTTACAGCGATGACCAAGCCGTTCCAGCTTTCTGGCAATGAGCACAAGATTAGAAGAGCTCTGACCTCATCATCGAAGTCCACTTTTACAAAACTTAGTTGATTAGTAACCGTATTAAAATCATTTAAATGATCTGCAACAGACCCACCTTATGACATCTTCATATTAAATAATATCTTCATTAGAAATACCTTATTGGACGTTGAGGGTTTTTCATACAATTTGGCCAATGTGTCCCTCAAACCCTTCGTTGTCTTTTCTTTGGAAATATTGAAATCCACTGACACTTCCAGGCTTAGCCGTATCGTTCCTAGAGCCTTTCTGTCAAGAATCTCCCATTCTTCGTCCTTCGTAGCCACCGGCTTCTTTGTTATTCCACCCAATGATATGAATAGATCCTTCTGATATAAATAGTCTTCCATCTGCATCTTCCATAACTGGTAGTTTTGGCCATTAAATTTCTCAACCCTAAACTTTCCATCTTATGACATTGCTCCCACTCGAACCAGGAACCCTCTTTTTCTATGAGTTACCTTTCGCTCTGATACCACGTGTTAGAAAAACAGGACTGTGGAGCAATAAAATAAAACAAATGCGGAAACAAAACACAGAAGATAGACAATACAATAGAGACACAGATTTACGTGGCTCACCCAGTGTGGGCTACGTCCACCAGAGAAATTGCCAGGTCCTTCCTTTATTATTATCCAACATATGAAGGGATACAACCTACAACAAACCTGCTGTAATTTCCTGTTCTTTCTCTCATAGTCTCCTATCTCAGAATACAATATCTTCCATCAACCATAGACGCAATACATTTCCCTCATAAAAGAGGGTTTCCTTCTAGGTAAAAAAACCCTAATATAATCTCTATCATTAGNNCCTTTGGGGGCTTTTCCCCCGAACCCTTTCTAGGGGATCGCTTGCCCCCAGACCCCCCAACCAGGGGGGTAGACCCCTCGGACCCTGCAGAGGGGGTACCCCCCCTCTGCACTCCCCCATGTGGAAGAGTGTACATACTTCTAGGGTGTAAATAATTCATGGGGTATAAACACGGCTGAAAGTAAAAGACCTCTGAATCAAGAAGATAATCAAGCTCCACAACCAATAGCCTTCAAATCATCATAAAAACCCTTACAATTTTGAAAACCAGAGATATGCGTAGGTTACAACTTTGACAGGTGCACAGTTGGCACACAATGCACATAATGCGTAGTGCAAAGAAGTCTGTGGTGTGCACAGTGCACATAGAGTGCGTTTGTGGGTAGGAAAATCCATGCACTTCTTGTCACGCATCGGGGGGGGGGATTTCCAAGTGAAATACTCCTCGTCTAGCTCTGAATTTTTCCTTTGGCAGGTTGGGCTAGGACGGTTTTGGTACCTGCAATACAAATTGATTAAAAGAAGTTCTCTCTAAGCTCAAATAAGGTGGAATTTGATACCTATCCCTAGTATGGTCATCAATCTGTTTTTTTTGTTTTGTCACTTGGGTGAGCAAAACAACAACACGTGCATGTCTATATGAGCCTGCTAGATAAGACAGAAGTTTGTGAGTGGTTTAAACAAGCCAAACACATGTATAAACAAAGAAATAAAATAAAACAACTAAGAAATAAAATTTGGAAAGCATGAGAAACTTAGAACCATAAAAATCAACCAATGACCAACATTATGCTACCAATGGATCAATAGATTAGTAGGCAAAACACTGTAGAGAAAAATGAGGACTTATGAGTCCCCTCTTCCTCCTTGGGAGGGATGTTGAGTTCCCTAATGGAGAGCTCTTCATACAATGGAAGAAAAATGGAAAATAGTGAAGAACAACAATGCATATTCCCTCAAGAGGTGAGTGGAATGGCCTATTGCAATGATGCTTGAAGGCTCCAAAGAGAAAAAAGGATTCACAAGGGAGAATTCTTGTAGTATAACAATACAATGAAGATCTTGGTTTCTTAGTGCACCCATGGATCTTATTTATATCATTTCTTCAAGGAAAAATGTAATTGGTTCTTGGTGTGAACACGGGGCCTTTTAGGGCACCCTCTTGTCCTTTACTACCCCCCCATTTGGATTTCTCTCAAATATGAATGTCAAATCATGTTGGGAGTTGATCCATAAGTGGTTGAGGGGCCGACAAGATTCATAAATGTGTTCTTCATAGAAGTGTGCGAATTTTCTTGTAGAAAGTCACACACTTGGTGCATTGTGTTCTCTGAGGGATTTGTTGGCCCATGCATACTACACACTATGCACGTGCTTCCCTTGGTGAATTTGTGCATGCCAATTTTTGTCCCAATTGTATATTTTTTTTCCCTTTGAATGCATTTCAGTGTTGTAGGTGAACTAACTATTGTTGGAATTTTTGTATTTCTGTAACCATTTGAGTGCAATGTTGCTGACGATATTTCAGTGATAACAATTCCCATAGTGCAAATCAAGAGCATAGTCAAAACCCTCTGCACCATACCTCTCCTTAAGCACCTACAACTTTGAATGCTCCTCATGTGGGATCGTCACAAAAGGATCCTCCCTCAAATAATGGGTTCCACTCATGCTCTCATGTGTCATGTATGTCAAAGTTCATGGAGCTCTGTTGTATGTGATGAAGAGCATGCCAAACTCAACTAGTAACAAAGATCCTCAACCTCCCTTTCCTTATCTTCAGTGAACTTGAGAGAAATATCCCTATCCATGAACAACTGCAAGTAATCTGATTTCATTTTATCTATTTCTTCTTTGATGATGTGCAATTGAGTACTAGTGACTCCACCTGCAACTCCTTTTTGTCTCTCCTCCAACTGGGTTTTCCACATAAGGTCTTCAATAAACTTATGAGCACCATTTTCCTTCGTGACCAATAATCGGTCCTCAAAATCACACAATGTTGTTTCATCAACATGGCGTGGAATGTCACAGAAGGGACAAACTGACTCACTAGATGATGTTATGCAATGATGGGACTCATGTATAATATCATACTCATACAAGTTTTATGATCTATTATCATCCACCAATTCATCCCCTTTGTTGTCATTCTCTAGGCATAGCTCCCAACCTTTGTCATACTTTGGTTCAATCATGCTTGCATCATCATACATGTCATAAATAGGATAAGGTGTTGAATCAACGTCATAGTTAGGTGCTAGCACACCTTCATCATCATAAATAGGACAAGATGTTGAAGCCTCAATACCTACGGATCAAGAAACTTCACCATAGTTACTACACACATCTCCATCACGAAGTGAGGTCTTCACTTCACCAATTGATAAGTATGGATTCCACCATTATGTATTCTCTAGTAACATTGTGAAATTATTTTGATAGTCTATTGGACTCTTTTGATATCCTATTAGACTCTTTTTATAGTTGTGAAAAGCTTGTAAAAATTCTATTATGAGTTCTTGATTTGTCTCCATACTGTAAAATCCCAAACTGATTTGTTTCTTGGAATTTTGCTTAGTGTAACTGTGTAGACATTTCATCAAATAGTTCATGTGCAAGAACTTTCCTAGTAGACTATGTTTTTTTTATGATTTGTTTCCACTTATAACAAGGAAAATTAGATATTATTGTCCCACGCCATCTTATTATAATAAAGGTATAACAACCAACTTTCAAAGGACACACATTCAACAAATAAGCTAAAACAATATAAAACATCAAGTTTGGCCTATGTATTAATATCTCGTAGGTGATTAAATGTTGTCCAAACAACAACATATACAGTCCTCAACAACCCATAGTTAGTACAATCCCTTGTAGGTGATTAAATGTTGTCCAAAAAACAACATATACAACCCGCAGTTCACAACTAGGCCTCACCATTGTCAGCTAACTTGACCCCCTATCATTGGAATGCATCGACCTTTAACTCGACCCTCCAATCAGAAATGAAAATAGCCCACAAAAAACAATGGGACAAGGTCCACTAGCTCGAAACTCAACCCCAATAGCAGTAAAAATGCAACCACTAACCAACTTGGCCTTGGTATCACTGTTTCCCCTCAGTCTGGAAAGATCTCTAGCTTTGATACCACTGTAATATCCCCAAGTGTGCTAGGCTAGGATATTAGTGTTATGTTGCACAATTATGTTATTTTTGGTTGTGTAAGTTTTTCAAACAATTGGTATTACATATGTTTTATGCTAAATCTGATTGACAACTTTCTACAAATGGTTTTCATACATTCTACTAATGGAATTTTGTCAAACACATCCAAGTACACATGAATAGTAGAGACAATATGGGGGTATTTTTATTATATATGGAACCCCAAAACACATCAATAAAAAGTCTCTAATGGCTGCTACATCAGCTGCAAACACAACCAAAGAAACACAACAATATTCAAGAGAAAAACCTTAACCATGCCATAGCCTCCTCAAGGGATGATGTGTACTCCTACCCAAATACCAAAAGGATAACACTTAGCCTCAAACCCATGCTAGATATGGTGCCAAACTACTCCATGGGCTCTCCAAGCCTAATGCTACCTCCTTAAGCCAAGATCAACCCTCCATAAGGGAGTTCAAACCCTCCACAAACAAGAATAGGCCACATGACCCTTCGCCAACACCTCCACGACTCCTCTCTAGTTGAATAGCCTTATGACCCTACAAATAGAGAGGGGTCGAACCCTCCAAGAAACACCAACAATCTTCCCAAGGTACCAATGACCCTCCTACAACCCTCATGACCTCCTCCAAACCCTCTTAGTGCCATGAACCTGCAAAAAGATGAGATCAATCCCCTTAAGAAAGCTTCATGAACCTCCTAAGCAAGTCGATACACCTCTAACTAAATTCAAACCACAATATGAAGCTCCAATGAAGATCTGGGATGGATCTTCCTCCTTGTCTAGCTAGGGTGTATGTTGCACCACTAAAACCAAACTTAAATGGAAGGGTTTATGCCAAAACCCAACTAAAACCTTGGCTCACAAGAGCACTCAATCAATAGATCAATCCAAAACATAATGAGTAAAGTGGAGCACTACCCCTCCTTTTATAGTTCTTGATGCCCCTTTTTCCCATCTAGATCTTTCCTCTTTGACTTAATCCAACATGACCCATATTTCCCTTTTACTTTGCACTTAAAGATTAAAAGTCACTTTATAACCCTTTTAACCCCTTTCTAATGCTAGAAAGTGATTAATTAGCTTTTAAGACATTTCTGGACGTGCGAAGTCATTTTATCATCATCCCAACCTTTAGAGCTTTTTGTTCCGGTTCCAATGAGATATTACACTAAGGTGTCCCCTAAAATAATATGATCCAAATAACATCTTTAGTGCATTTAATTAGATTATGCTCAATAATACCCCCAAATTATGAGAATCGTTGGAATGCCACAAAACCAAGAACGAATTGTGCGGAAGTGATCCCGATGATGAAAGATGGTAAATGGACTAGGTTGGGCCTCATATAACTCCTCTAAATCCTATGAGCTTACCAATAAAATAACCTCACCCTTCTGTCTAGGCTGACACAAGCCTTGGAAATCATCTACAACTGCATAAGGGGGACCCAAAAATGGGGACATTACATGCTACCATTATTTTCTTTTCTCTAATCCGCTTAGTAGGCTCTACCAGCCATGTGATATTCATTTTTTTTATCAACAAAATTAATATAACTAAGGTATGTATAGTGTTTATGTTATCTTTGCTACGATCACACCACATTCTTCAAATCGAAAATATATGAATGTATATGCTCATTATTAAGTCACATATATGTCTAATTTAATATGTTCATCTTGGATTTGTTTCCATGACATAAATATTTCTCTATACAAAAAAATAATCTCGCAATGGTTGAGAGATGTGACCTACAACAACATATAAACTCTAATATAGCATGATCCTTATGTCAATGGGGGCGGCCAAAAGAGAATGGTGCCTGTCGTTGAATATAATGATTTATTGGTTATGGTTTAGTGCAACAAAAAAATTCGTCACTCATAATACTCTATAGTAATATTCTCTTTCCCCTTCCCTTTGTGAAAATAATTCACATTGACCATACTCTATAGTAATACACCTTAAATCTACATGTATTAGAATTCTTTTACAACCTAAATGCCTTTCTATGCAAAACAATTAATCCATTGAGAGATCTAACTCACAAAACAATATGAACTCCAATATACCCTATACTTAGCTCCTTTTAAATGATAAATTTCCTCTAATTAAACCCATTTGAATGATTTCATAATTCATTGAATTAAAAGTAACACAATAACAAAATAAGCTTTAGTATATTTTCTTGTATCCCAATTAGACCCATTTGAATGATTTCATAATTCATTGAATTAAAAGTAACACAATAACAAAATAAGCTTTAGTATATTTTCTTGTATCCTAATTAGATTATAATGGTGTCCAATAACATATATCAAAATGTTAATTCAACATTGATATTTACAATAATAAAAAAATAGTGAAAATTATATAAGAAAATTTCTTTCAATTTTCAAAGTTTGTATAGTGAAATTTATTTACTAAAAAAATTAAAAAATAATGAATTTTTTTTAAACTATGGGGAAATCTATCATAATTCACTTGTTAATATTAAAAATAATAATAATAATTATATAAAATATTATTTCAATTTTGAAATTTATATATTAAAAATTATTTATAAAAAAATTAAATTGCAATGCAAATGTTGACATTAAATATGATGCAATTTTTTCTTTTTAACTCAGGATTCGAATTGCATTTTGTGCTGAGTTTTAAATTGCATTTATGCTATTTTTTTTTTAAATATCAAATTATATTAACAAATATACAGAGTTAGATATTTGAAAATACAAGGGCTTGACTAAGAGCCATCTTTCTGAGAAATTTGAAAGAGAGAGGACTTGCAGAGTATTTCTGGATAGAATTAAAATCTCTTTGTGTGTGGTTTCTGTAGAAGGGATTCAAAATCCTGAAAGGATGATTACAAAAATAAAGCATACAAAGTAAAAGAGAAATTATGTGTGAGAGGAATCGCGCCATTTAAAAAATCTCCCAGTATGCATTAGATGGGAGAGGACTGGCATCACGTGGAGCACCATTAGTGCTCGAATCGGGAGTTGTAATCGGATTGGGAAATGCAATTACAGTCCTGAACAATGCTTGTGGTTTCATTTCCATTCCAATTGATATACTGATTGTGATGTTGATTTGTTGCACACTCATTAGAAAGCCTGTCTTCCATCTTAATTGTCGAACGCCTTACATGAGAGGGGATGATGACATCAATGTAGGTGAACAGTTATTGAAGGATAAATTTCAGATGGCAAAGCCCTTATGTAGTTTCTTTAGAGAACGAATGACGATGAGAAAGTCACCTTCTACAATTAACTTTTGCATGTCTTCCCTGATTGCAATCGAGATTCCCTGGATAAGATCAGAGTGAAGTTCTACTTCGTTTTTGGTAGTAATTCATTTTCCTTTACAGTAGGTCCTTAGAATGTGAACTTTGTTTTTGGTAGTAATTCATTTTCCTTTACAGTAGGTCCTTAKAATGTGTCCTTGATAGTCTCGAAAAAACCCACATAAACCAGTTACGCATGGGTTTCCTTTGGATGCCCGGTCAAAATTTAGTTTGACAAARTCGTGGAGGAGACTAATCAATATGAGAACTTGTATTTGAAGTCGTAAGATGGTGCCTTATGAATTGGGAGTTTTAYTTTAGGCCTAGGGATTGCATAAGAATGGATTCCTCTTTGGATCATGTCCAATCTTGGTCCGATCAGGGATGAGATAGAAYTTTTTCTTTTATAACCTTTTGGATCTGAAGCCACACCTGGTCATTTGTCTTGCTGTTATTATTGAAGATTATGTTATTTCTTTCTTTCCATATCCCCTAGAATAGGAATAYTGGGAGCAAAATCCATTCTCGTGATAGAATGGGGTTGGAAAATCATGTGATATGCTGGTCATTGATGGTTGAGGTTATGTTGATGTTGTCTTGAGCTGTTTTTCTAAAGATCTGATTCAAGAGGGTCCACGAATTCCCACAGAGGTCCAAGAGGGTTTAGAACATCCACATAGGTATAGGAGGGTTCAAAACATTCATAGAGGTCCAGAATGGTTAAAAAATTCTCAAAATTTTCCTGTCCCAATTTCTCTCAAAAATTCCATCAATGGTAGAGCTTGGCTATAACTTTCCTAGGGTGCAAATTTTTCCTCAAATAGAGTTTGTATGCAAAAATTTTGAGCGGTCAAAGTTCAAGTCAAAAAGGTCAAAGTCAAAATCAAATGCATAAAATGGTGACACGTGGAATGACCGTATAGATGAAGTGGCCACACCCCAAGGTTCCACATGGCATGACTGTACGTTCACTAGGTAGATGTCAAAAGGGTCAAAGTCAAAATCAAATGGGTAAAATGGTGACATGTGGAATGAATGTACAGATGAAGTGGCCACACCCCAAGGTTCCACATGGCACGACTGTACGTTCACTGGGTAGATGAGCTTGCAACTGATAGGGTAGACCCTACATCCAAGTGGTCAAATTAAATATTGACAAGTGGCATAGGAGAGCCAATGAGAGGTTGCCACATGGTCGCCTCACATTGGCCTATATTGGCATGGTTATGTAAAATTATGGAGTTGACGGGGGTCAAACCTGTGACCTCCATAACCTCCCAAAGGTCTAGCATAGCCTCCATTACCCACGCGCCATACAATAAGTCTTAACATACATATGGAAAATATTATATTTAAATTTGTTTTGGAGTTTTATTGGGTGGAAAAAGGGGCCTAAGCCCTCCCTAGCCTTTGGTTCGTTGTACACCATATAACCCTGCTATATCCGCAAGAGGGGATTAACAAATATGTGAGACATATAACCATATATATATGATTATAATAATGTATAACCATACAACACAAAAAACATCGAAATAAATGGCAGTCGATGGGGCTCGAACCCCCGACCAGCCATATATAATACTATGCCTTAACCAATCTGCCTATGGTGCAGGTTTGGTTATGAAACCAACCAATTTTATTAATTTCCTTCCATGAATTTTGGAGGAAGGTCAAGGGCTCGTGCCCTATTTAATGGGCACATGAACCAAGGTTGTACACAACACATTAATGCATAGTTTAGTCTCGTAATTCATGCCCGAGGGTACCTAAGTTGTGAGGCTACACCATAAAGCCTGTTGAGAGGTACCTTGACAAAATTTCGATAATTTATACTCTTTTTTCACAAATTTTCGTAATAAATCCAATGATACACTTTGTTTATGCATTTGAGCAACATGTAAAAGGTCATTGTAAAACACAAGCATTTGAGCATTAATAAAAAAGACCTCTATTGGAAACAGACTCGGAGAGGTAGCCCAAATTGGGTGAACTCCATTTTCCAACTTCTGTATGTGATTTCATTATTGTTGTTCATTTAAAGCTCAATTATTTGCAATTCATTTTATCATAAAAGTGGATTTGGTTAGATAAGTACTTCACATGTAATTTTTATATAGTCAAGCGATCATTTTATTTTGAATGTCAAGTATATGATTCTTATGTATTAAAAGATTAATAAGCATCTAAGGGTATTTCAGATCAAGTTGGTATCATAGTAGGTTTGAAAAGTGTTTCCAAGTGAATGCTTACAAGAGACAAACTCAAACTTTGTAAAGGAAAACTTGCAAGATATAATTCCGAAATTGGAAAGAGATTTTGAAGACATAAGATGGCTTATGAAAAAGGAGAAGAAGAAGATCAACCCATAAGCCATGAAGAGATCAAATCTATGCTTCAATCATTTAAAGAAACAATAGATGAGTTAGAATGAAGAATTCAAAATCATGTAAGTGGAGAATCTTTGGTAAAAGGAGAAGGAGGAGGTGAAGGTGGTGGACCGTCAGATCCCTCTTCACCATATTCATCACCATCATTAGTTTCTTCTAAAGCAAGTAAACATTCTTCTCGTTGAAATAATTTCTCTAAAAAGTCTGATCACAATCTTCCATTATTTAAAGTAGTTTCAAGTTTGAATTGTCGGTCTATGCTGGAAAATTGAATGTTGAGAAATTGGAAAATTGGATCAAGAAAATAGAGGTATATTATAGGGTTCAAAAGATCATGGATGAGGTTGAAAAGATACAATTATTTTCTTTTCGACTAAGTGGCATTTCCTTAATATTGTGGGAGAGTAATATGCAAGTTGATCTTGTTCAAGGGTAAGACAATCTCTTCCTAGGATAAGTTTACTAAGGCTATAAGGAAATAATTCTATCCACTGACACATAAGCAAACGACAATAATAGAATGGTAGCATCTAAGACAGGGTAAAGGCCATAATATTTAGGCATATAGAAAAGAATTCAAAAGGAAGGCATTGTCATTAGGGATTCTGTTGTATACTCATGAAACTCTTCTGAAGTATATTGGTGGCACACACTCATATATTCATCAGAGTATTCTAATGTTTAGCCATAATAACATTGATAAGGTGAAAGTACAAGATACACATCTAGAGGCTAGTAAGGGTAAGCATGCGAGAGAAGATAAGAAGCCATTCAAGTTCAAAAAGAAACCAAAAGGAAAATGGAAGAGGAAGAAATCAGCCACAGTGAAGCAAGCTGAGGGAATACCTACATGTTCCCACTGTAAGAAAAAGGGGCATGAGAATCATAGTGTTGGAAACTGCATCCATAATTATGACCAAAGAAATTCAAGGAAAAAGGGAAGCAAAATACTATTACATCAACTCATCATGATCTACGGTCAAATTCCATAGATGAATCTAAGATCATGGCCATAGGAAGAAAAGGTATATCAGCTATCAATTCAAATTCTTCAATTCAATCCGCCAAAATGGAAACTGATATTGATCAAAATAAGAGAAGTGAGCTTTTTCATGTCAAATTTATAATTAATCTTACCAAGGTAGATACTTTATTTGACAGTGAAGCTCAAGTTAACCTAATATCTAAAGAGATTGTTAACAAGTTGGTTTTGAAGATGACACCTCACAAAAATATATATCCATTAGGCTAGGTATGTGACGATGCTAAGTTGCAGGTAACAAAGCAGTGTAAGATTAGGTTCACAATTAAAACTAACTTCTTTGTTGAGGTCAAGTTCAATGTTGTGCCTCTTGAAAATTGTGGCATTGTCTTAGATAGTCCATATCTATTTGACAGGAAGGTTGTATTCTATCGAGAAGAAAATAAATATAATCTTTTCAAGGATGGGGTTGAATCTATTGTCATAGCTCGTCGCATCAAAAATAATTTTCTTTA
>JASDQU011102743.1:0-13028 GCA_032191745.1 Picea mariana
GGTTACAAAGATTATGTTCAGGTATTGGGTTGGTACAAGAAGCTGTAAGGATAGAGTGTGACAGTCAGAGTGCAATTTTCTTGGTGAAGAACCCTGCTTATCATTCAAAGACAAAGCACATTGATGTTCAATATCATTTTGTAAGAGACATGATTGAAGAAAAGAAAGTATCACTGATGAAGGTGGACACTTTGAAGAATTTTCCAGATTCATTAACAAAATCTGTGAGCACTGAGAAGTTCTCTTGGTGTAGAGGATCCATGGGAATTGTTGACTATGTACCCCTGTAACCCCCTGTGTGTAAAGAAAACAACAAGTGGGAGAATGTTGGGTATGTGTTATATTCTTTGCACGAGTAATAGTGTCTTATCATATGCACCGAGCACGTAGGGGGTTAGAGGGGGGGCTACTAGGGCCCCCCTCGGGGGGTGTAGGGGTTCGGGGGCAGCGCCCCTGAATTTTTTTTTTCGGGATGACATATTTCCGTCGAGACGACATATTTTTGGGACGACATATTTTCGGGACCACATGATATTAGGTGGTTTTTCGGCACATGGTTTTTTGCTTATGGTTTTCTATTTCCAGTTAAGGAATTAGGGTTTTGGACTGATCCAGGTCATTGGGTTAGGGTTTTGGATGCCGCTGGCTCCTATATGTATATTGTATTATAAACAATGTAACACAATGTATGAATATAATATATGCCAGTTTTCCCGGTTTGGGTTTCCAGGTGAAAAATCTCTGTGTAATGTTTGTATTTGCCATTGTATCTTTTCTGTTCTTTTCTGAATATCAGTTTGCAGTAGATATTGTACAAGGTTAGAATTTACACCTTAGGCTCTTCTTCCTCTAGATCTACTATCTGTGGAGATTGTTTCATCTTTATCTTCTTGGTATAGACAATTACTTTGGGAATTTGGAATGTCATATTTTGAGGGGTCTTCTGTGTTTGAGTCTGTTGTAGGGTTGGCCCCACTTTTTGTGTCTGATCAAGAAGCAAGATCATTTCCATATCAACACAGGTTTCCAAATTTTCCAATTTGTCAAAACCTTCAATATATTCATGTTCATAAGGGATCGGTTTGCTCATCAATATTATGTTAGATATAACTTGACGTGGATCATATATTCTCCCTTGTAGTTGTGAAAATTCAAACTCCTTGATCTTGGCCTAGATTTGATGTAAGCAAGATCTAGTCTTCACAACAAATGGTCCTATAATGAAAGGAAATTACAGGTTGGATGCTTTGTGCATTTTCAGAAAATGCTATGTCTCGAAGATGATTCTTTACCTGATAAACTCCAGGGAAAAGACCCTGGGTGTGAAAAATAAAGGGAGAAGATAAGTTGCCTCTTGGAAGCCATATACCCAAATCACTATAGAGTGCATGAACAACACCCAGTCTTCTATTCTATTTTCTGAATTTGGCTGCAGATAACTTCTCATGCCCTCCATGACTCTTGGGAAGCTGGTGTTGAAGATTAAGCTATAAACTTTGGACATGATATTATTTATGAAAATGAGCATTGTGATTCTTTTTCATTTTGTGCAGATGAATTCTGCTTCAGAGAAATCTGTCTTGTTTATTTCTGGGAACATTTTCAGCAAGTGTGTGTAATACCTGAAGTGCCTTAGTGATTGGAAATTCACTAGTTGTTTGTGTACATTGTCAGCTATGAACCCTTCAAAATTAATACAGACTGATTGAATAGACTTCGACTAAGAAAAGGTTAACAGAAAACCTAACATGACCTCAACTACAAACTTTTCATTATCTAAACCTAAAATCTGACTGAGTATGGAACAAGCCCACTGAACTTCAATAACCATGACACTTACATCCATAGGCAAGGCTAGACTCTCAGAATAATGTTTGGGTTTAACAATTGTGTACAAAAATAGGGTTTTGACCTCGGGGGGAAATTCTTTGTAAATCATAATTATATTTTCTTCCTCGAAGGGTTCAGACACTATGGAAGGGGACTTCAATATGTTGAAGGAACATTGAATGAATGAGACATATATTCTACACAAGACCTATGACCCTAAATTATTTAAAATGACCTTCTCTCCCTATGAGTATTTTTCTGCACACCAGCTTATGAATTCCCGAAATGGGAACATGAATTCAATGGTGTAAGGGACTATGGAGGCTTGGACCACTTCGAGAAAGGGAAATTTTCTCCCTACATGATCTGACAAATTGGCTCTGGACACAGAGATGGGTGAGATGGTTATTACGGTGTCAAACACATTAGAGTCCTTGTCAACTAGGAATTCTTAGTTTGGCGGGGGATCTTGCTCTGTTATAGAAAAAATGACGGGATCCATGGTGATGATGAAAAATACCTGCGAATGAGTGGAAGACATGTGAATTTGGTGCACAGTTGAGCTTAGTTCGACTGGAGCGGTCGCACCACTTTTAACGTTCCAACAATTTGAAAAAATCATAAAATAATGAACTGAGGCGCTCCTTTATATATGCTTTCTGATATCGGGGGCAAGGAAAATCAATTTGGAGTAGACCTCTTTTCACCCCGATATGCATCTGGTGGTGTCACGTGGTCATGAGCTAAAACCATGGTATTTTTATCAGCCCTCTCTCAACTGATTAAACTTCGCTCTAGTTCTCCACTCGATATGGCTTATGACCGTCGATTTGGGATGTCTGAGATCTGTGGCCCATCGGGTCCCATCAACCTCACACCTCTGCTAGATTTAGCCTTATTCCACTATATGTGGCCCCGACCTCCAGTTTATCGCGTCTCTACACTAGTTTATCCCCTCGCTAAGTCTTGAAACTTGGGTCCCATCAAAAATTGTTATGGTGATAACACCTGGCATAGAATGAAGTGCTTTATTCATCTCTTCTTTGACTACAGTCTACTCTGCAAGCAACTGGTCCTTTTCTCTTTGTATATTCTCTTTGTCCTCCTTGAGCATCGCTTGAAACGCATCTCTCTCATTTTCATAGGAGGTTACACAGTATCGCGCTACTCGTAGTTTCTCTAAGACTTCCTCTTTTTCCTGTTTCAAGGCTTTTGTAGCCTTCTCCTTTTCTTCTTGGACTTTCTGAAGTTGAGCCTCTATCGCATATGCAAGTATTCTTAATTGGGTGGGATCAACCCCTAATTCTACTACATGTGATGAAGAAGGACCAATAGGTATTATGTGGATCAATTGAATATCGTGTTGTATCTCCTTCAGATCCTTCTCAACCCTTTCATACAACTCTTCCTGATTCACTCCATGTCTTTGCATGATCTCCTCGGAATCATCCTCCATGTCTCTATGGACCAAGATGATGTCATCCTCTGTGAGCGTGGCCTCCAACTGGGGCTTGCTAGCGCATGTCTTATTTCTTTCTAAAGGTTTCTCTGGAGAAACCTTCCTCTTCTGCGGTGTTACTATTTCAGTAGGGGGATCTTTCAGTGGTGTAGTTTTGCCTTCTCCTTGCTTTTCTCCTTCATCCCCTCCTCCTTGTTCATTTGCTTCACTTCCTCCTCCTGGCGAGACAAATCCATTTCCTTTAGAAGTGTTTTCCTCTTCATCAGTCTCTATATTCCGAACATCCTCCTTTTTCTTCTTCTTCTTCACACTGGACTGTCCAACATGCTCGACCCGGGTGATGAGGGGACTTCCCATGATGTCAGTGAAGGATATTTATTCATCATCGACTGGTACAAGGAACTCCTCTAGCCACTCCTTCATGATCTGATCCATGTCTTCCTCTGTCATCTTGTAATATGACTATAATTCTTCTTTGCTCTCATCTATGCATACAGTGGTATAGATAAAATGTTGATCTGCATAGAACTTGAATATCGGTCTGTACTAGTGCAAGGTGCATGGTTTCATGTGCATAAATGTTTCAATGGAAACCTTCAGTTGCTTATAATATGCATGAAACACAGTTTTCGACTGCCACTGCTTCGACATGTCATTGGTGTACCACAAGGTAGAGAAACTAGTGGCCACCAACTCTGATGTTTCGATCTCCAGGAAGGTGGCTCCTTTAGGCATTTTCCAAGCGACAAATGAAATCAATATGATCATCCAACTAAAGTGGAACTCATATCCCTGATATTGAGCTTCACGGCATTATTTTTCAAGTTCATTGATGAGGTAATTTTCCCAATTCATCTGCATGCCCTCCACACATTTTCCTGTGAGGTCCACCACGAACCCAGTGACCTGTGTGGGGTGATTATTTCTTACGAGCTTGCCAACTATGAGTTGACAAGAGAGGTGCATTGCACCATCCTAGATAGAGGCTACCTTGTAGCCTCTCTTACCCTTTTCAACTTCACCATACAMCTCATTGATGTGTTGTGCCAGGGAGCGAGATGAGGCCTTCCCTGGGTAAAACTATTGAGGGTTGGGTCCCTTCATGGTTAATATTGTAATCAAGTGGATCAGTATCGGATCCACAGTAATATGCTAATCGAGCCATAGGTATCCACCATGGTAGCACAACAATAGGAGTTTAATGCAAGCGTTAACCTCCTGGTGACGACCAAAATGAGCAATCTTCATCACCTTTAGTATCGTGGACTGTGCCAACTCCTTAATCCATGGCTGGGAAACCAGGCGAGGCTTCTTCCAAGTTGTCTTCATCAAATATCTATGGTGTGTGAGAATAGCATAGTTCTTTATATCTCCAAGGTTGAAGTCATTGTTCTTCAGTAGTGGGATCTATCCTAACTAGCTCCCAACTACATGTATTCCTTTCGGGATGTATGTGGTGATCAAAATGTATTAATAGTCTCATGGGATTTTGTCACAGTTAACCATTCCAGCCAAAGGTGGGATATAGTCTAGTAAGATCGATGGGATCTTATTTTCATTCTCCATATCACTGTGATGCTTACTTCGTTGCTCAGTCGCAGGGTTAACATGGTCAAAACGTCATCCAGTCGAAGGGAAATCCTGCAGTCCCCTCGTCGACGACGCCTGTACACCTTCAAACATAGCTCTATCAGCAATGAACTTCTTAAGAACCTCTTTGACAGACTTCTCTAACTCAGTGGGCTCGTCCGACATTCTCACTGTTAAACAAACCAGTCGAGGTAGGTGAATTGGATAAGCGGGGTAGACAAACAGACAACAACGTATTAGTTTTTGATAACACATCTCGACACATAGTCAATTATCTATTAGGTCTTTTAATAATGGGTGGAAAAAAGTCGTCCCAGCGCAATGTCCGACAGGTTAAATAAGCGGGTGTTATAATGGATTCTTCCAATGGGTAGGAATGCTTCCATCAATGTGAATATGTCCATTATGGAATGGTCTCAATGTCCAATGGTGGTCTATCCACCCATAAATGTTTTTTTATAGATGTTACAAAGCGTCATTCTAACGGTCGGGGTGCCTCCAACTATTATATATCTTCTTCTGAGGGAAGTCCCATTATGTGTGGTTGTGTTGTTCCGGTGAGGCCCAAATCTTGAAAACCTGCCTCCTGCGAAGTCTTCCATTTGTTCTTTGTAACTTCTTGTAGCTTTTCCAACTTGGATTTCTTCTTACTGAGCTTCCTTGCCTTCTTTCCTATGATCTGAGCTTCTCTAAATGTTTCTGGATTCCTCTTTCTATTCTTATTATTATATTCTCCTAGTGAAGCGACTTCGCACTGTTGATGTGCTTCTAAGGGGTTCAAAGTTAATATCCCTTCTCTTATTAATTACAGGGTGGGTATTCTTCTTTATTGAATGGATATATCCTTCAAACCTTCTTGTGTTATTTCAACTTCGACAACTAATTCTCTTGCATTCTGTTGCTTCGACTTAACTTCTCATTCTTCTATTAGTCGATCTATTTTTCTAGCTATGAAATCCCTTAGTTATTTCTTTTTCTTTTATGTAGCTTCTTCCTATGCTTTCCTTCTGATCTAATCTTTCTCAATCCAAGTCTTTTCTAGAAAAAGTGGGAAAGGGATGTTGTTCTCAACAAACTTAATGACTTCAAATTCCTCTTTAGTCGATGTTCGATGGCCAATAATAGGTACATTAGTAACTCTTCCACATAGGGTTATCATCTTTCCTTTAAACAAGCCTATCCTTCCCAATGAAGGTACCATAATAGACTTTCTCAAAATTTTCCAAGTGCCTTCTATCATAATATTCACTTGTGTTTCTTTATCAAAAACACAGTCTATGTTGAAGTCTCCTATTCTTGTACTTATGCATTGTTTTTCTTTCATGGTCTCTGTTAAACTAACATCTTTATGAAAATCCATCATTTCTTTCAACTGCACTAATGTAGTCTGAACTTCCTCTGATCTGTTTTCTTTATGCTTCTCTAACACGTTCTTAGTCTCTTTAATTTCTTTTTCTTGTCTCATGTTCCTCCTTTCAACTTTAGAAATCATCCTTGGACAATCCTCAACCTCATGGCCAACAATTTTAAAACAAATACAAATAGGACTTGTACAAGGACATTCCTTAGCAAGATGTCCCGGTCTTCTCCAATTATAACATAGTGTCAATACTCTTTTTCTTCTATATGCTTCCCAACTTGTCTTGTACTGCGCATTGGGATCATAGTGATGGACATGCAATCTGCAAAAATTCTTTCTATGCATAGGAATAAAATATGATTCTTCATTTTTATTATCTTTAATTAGATCAAATCTTCCTTCCAATTGCAGCCTAGATTTCAAACTAGGACATAATCTATTAAACATACCTAAATTCATGCTTTTAAAACAAAACTTTTCACTTATATTACTCTTATCAAAGCACAGAGCTTTACCTCTTTTAAGATCTTACCTCTTTTCTTCAGATCGGGTTTCTTTCTTAGCACAGAGCTTCGCAATTCAAGTAGAGTATTGCGCACTACAACAACAGATCTATGCACATAGATTCTCTTTTCTTTACATCAGCTCCCATCAATCACAGTTTCATATCCCAACAATGGAACCATTTGTTGGCATAGGGGTAGACCTATGGTTCAACGCTTCAATAGCGCACCAAAAAAAAACCTAACTATTGGCCCTTTTGGTAACACCTATGAAGCAAGAGAAGTCTCACCCAAGGTAGAAGCAAGGGGAGTTATAGGAATCAGGTGTCTGTAACCAAGTTGGGACACAAATTTTTKATTATAACGCTTCACGGAGTATTCTAGCAACTCTTAGAAGGTGATATGCATTAGTTCATTAGCTTTATTAACATCGTAKAGAAAACCCTAAGATAGATCGGTGCAGTAACAATAAAGATACTTCAATCAGTTAGCACATAACACTGAGTTAGATATAACATTCATTCATTCTAAGCACTAAGMATCAACAGATCTATCTAACAAACATTATAAGAAAATCACTGAACATATTCATAGCATAAACAATACAACACAAAGCAACAAAAATACACAAGATATACGTGGTTCACCCAGTGTGGGGCTACATCCACCAACTGCTTTGTTGGCCCTTGACCAAGTTTTGGGAGATCCTTGGTCAATTTTGACGTATTTTGGGACTTCAATAGCCTGTCAAAGACGGAGCACAAGACGAAGCAGAGATCATGGGATCTCAGCCCCTTTTTGGGTCTTTTTTGGGATTTGGGAATGTGTAATGGGTATGGGATGTCAACCCATGGGTTTACCCATGTTTAGGCCTATTTTTGTAAAGTATAAATAAGTAGTTAGGTGATATAAGTAGAGAGGCCAAAAATCTAAGTGCTAAGTGCAAGTTTGGTTTGTATATGCTTTGTGCATATTGTGAGAAGCTTGTAGAGCTAAGTGCAAGTGGTTGTAATAGACTGTGAAAGGTTTTGTGCTAGACCTAGCTCAAGGAAGGAGGATCTAGTGAGGTGTGCGTCAATCTCATGTCTTATGCAGAGTAGGTTTTTTGTGGCTCTGTGCATGTAGATGATTGATTGAAGCTAATAAAAAAGAAGATTTGGTGGACGTAGCCCCAGGGTGGGGGTGAACCACGTAAATACTATGCTATTCTACTTTCTGCGATGTGTTGGTGTATTTATGTGTTATTTTCTAAGTTCTTGATCTAGATAGATAGATAGATAGATAGATAGATCTATTTATGATTTTTTCTTATTATGAATATACTAGATCTGATATAGGTGAATGTGCTTAGTTCTTGAATCTACTAGATCTGATTCATTTATTTATGGTAAGTGCTTAAATACTTTAGATTTGGGTGAATGATGTGATTCTTTGTTTTATCTGCGAAGTAGATTTTGGGTAAATAATGATGAACTAATGGTGCTAAGTGCTCTATTAAGTATTATAATCACATATATGTGTCCCAGCTAAGGTTGCAGACACTTGAGTCCTACAACCACCCCTTCCTCTACCTTGGGTGAGACTCCATCTACTTCGCAGGTGTTGCCGAAAGGGTTGGTAGTTAGGGTTTTGTTGGTGCGTTGTTAGGGTTGAACCCTGGGTCTGCCCTTGTGCCAACAAATGGTTCTGTTGCCGGGACCTAAAACTATGATTTCTAGGAACTGAGGAAGAAGAAACTTTGTGAAAATATCCGACATGAAATTGTGATTGCTGGGAATTGAGGAAGAAGAAGCTTTGTGCAAAGATCCGACCTGAAATTGTGAAATCTCTATGCGTAGATCTGTTGCTCTAGTGTGAAGTACTCTATTTATCTTGACAAGCTATGTGCTAAGGAAACAGAATCTGATCTGAAGAAAAGAGGTAAGATATGAAAGCTTTGTGCTCTGAGAAAGGAAAAAGTGAGACTTTTTTATTAAAAGAGGTAAGATTTGAAAGCCTTATGCTCTAATAAAGGTAAGAATATTGAAAATTTCTAGATCTGAAATCTTTGTTCTCTGTAGAAGTAAGATAAGTGGAAATTTTTGTTTCAACAGTATGGATCTAGGTATGTTTGATAGATTCTATTCTAGCTTGAAAACTAGGGTATTAATAGATGAAAGAAGATTCGATATGAGTAGATATGATAAGAATAGTGAAAAATATGTTATACCTATGCATAGAAGGAATGTTTGGACTAATAAGTGTATGCAGGACCCTAGAAAGAAATGTTTGCAGGTTAGCTACCATGATCCTAGTGCGTAGTGCAAGAAAGGTTGGGGATCATTTAAAAGAAGGAGAGGATTAACCCTATGTTATAGTTGCAGAAGACTGGGACATCTTGCTAAGGAATGCCCTGGGAGAAGACCCAGTTGTCTTTGTTGCAAAGCTATGGACCATGAAGTATTGGATTGTCCTAGAATGATTGCTAATCTTGAATAAATGAACATGAGACAAGAAAACCCTAAGGCAGATCCAAAAACTAATATTATGACAGAATCCCAGAAAGAATCAGAAAAAGTATTGCTACACATGAAAGAAACCCTAAATGACCACTGACATGTCAGATTATCAGAGATATTCAAAGAAAAAGAATGCCTTGAAGTAAGAATATGATACTTTGATATTGATTGTGTTCTAGATGAGGAAACATAGGTGAATATTATGACAGGGAGAATTTGGGAAGCTATAGGGAGGCCTGCTATGATTCCTTCATTAGGAGGAATAGGACTATTCAAAGGGAAGTTGATAAACCTATGTGGAAAGCTCACCTAGATACCTATGAAAGCCAATGGAACTTTGACAGAGGAAGATTTTGAGATTATTAAATTTATTGAGAACAATGCCCCATTTACCATGCTACTAGGAAAGCCTTGGATTGAAAGAGATCAGGCTAAAAGGAAAGAAGAAGAAGAAGTTTTAGAGTAGAAGAAGCAAGAGTTAAAATAATTCATGACTAGAAGGATCACACACTTGATTGAAGAACAGAAGAACAAATCGAAGCTATTTAACACCAGAGACTCGGATGTCAAAGTTGCAAGAACACTAGAAGACCCACAGAAGATTGAAGTACCTATTCCAGATAAGGAAGAAGGATCACCCTCGAATCTTAGGAAAGAATCTCAATAGTGCGAAGTAAAAGGCCTACCGAGACGAAGCTCACTAGGAAGAAGGCTAGAAAGAGAAGTAAGAAGAGAGATAATATTGATAGGTTGCAGAAGGTTCCAAAGGAAACCATGTAGAAAAAAAATTTGCAAAATTGGATCTTCGTCAGGATATCAGAACAACGAAACATGACACTTTGCCATGGTGAAGCAATATAGCCATTGGGGACATTATAACCATTAGAACAATGCTCTGAATGGGTAGAAATACATTTATGGACAAACATCTCACCATATGACCATTGGGATCATGCCATAATGGACAAAAAAGAGTTAATGAAGGCTTCATACCTGTAGCAAGTGACTCATTGTCGAGTTACCTATTTATCTCATCACGTCATGCATCGAGAACAATTTTTCCAACTGAGAGTTTAAGCCTGCAAACTAAGTTGATTTTATACAGCGATCATCGCACTCTTGTTGTCTATTCTCTTGCAATATCTAAGTTACTCCTCGAACCCGATATTGTTAACCTAGAGTGTGTATGTTGGATGCGTTGAGCACTGTAGAGAAATTTGTTGAAGAAGTTATGATCAAAATCATGAGTGAAAGATTCATGTGGATTTATATAGGTGTAAAAGCATCGCCGACGAGAAGAATGCCAGCCTCTCCATCCACTGCTTGTAGAGAAAGACCATCCCGACCATTAGATGAAAAGTGAACCAAGAACAAGGATGATCTAGCGAATGCCAAATTTATCCTGACCATATTACCCACCTATATACCACCTTTGAGCAACGTAGTAAATCGAGACAGTGTGCCTAGAGATTTCAAATACACCTTGGTTATGGCGTACCTCCCGAAGGGGATATGCGCAGTTCAAGTAGACCAAGATAAGATTGTAGCATTGAAGTTTAGTAATTTCAACCTTAGAGATCGCAAATTCTTTAACATGCTCACTCCACATAAGTACCTGACTATGAACCTCGCGTAGTCCACCCTGCTGAACGTCATGAAGATTCCCCACTTTGGAAGACACCAGAAGGTGAATGCATGTGATAAGCTATTGATTTCTTGTTACCATGGTGGCTATTTCTGGCTAAACCATTGTATAACAATTGATCCAATGCTGATCAATCAGATCACAGGGTTGAGTACGCAAGGACCGGATCCACAATATTTTTACCCCAGAAAAACCATGGATCGTGCTCTAACACAGAAGATCAAGGAAACTTATGGTAACGTCGAGAAGGGAATAGGAGGATACAAGGTAGCTTCTATCGAGAGTGGCACAATGCACCTCGCCTATTAGTTGATTGTAGGGAAGTTAGCATGAAATAACCGACCTACCCAAGTCATCGGTTTTATAGTCGACCTCGCAGGGAAGTGTGCAGAAGGCCTTCAGATAAACTGGGTGAAGTACCTAGTGAACAAGTTGGAACTCGACTACAGAGAAGAACAAGATCAAGGATATGAATTTCATTTCAACTAGCTCTTGATCATTCTATATTTTATTGCATGGGAGATGCCAAAAGGTACGACCTTTTTGGACATCGAGCATTCTGAACCGTTGGACGYGAAGTTCAGTACACTGTGGTATTCAAGCGATATGAATAAACAGTGGAAATCAAATGTCATTTTTCATACCTACTACAATCAACTGAAGATAGCCATACAGTTCRAGCCTCACATGACTCCAAACACTCTGCACCGGTTTAGTCCTTTGATGAAGTTCAGTGTAGATCGACATTTTATTTACATCACAGTGCATGTCAACGAACACACGCAACATATTAAATCCTACTATAAGCTGACGAAGGAGGACTTGGAGGAAATCACCAAGGATTGGTTGGCGGACTTCCTTATTACAACAGAACCTACAGAGATATCTAACATTGACAGCCCAAAAACTTCCCAGGATACACCCGGACCTAGCAAAACAAAGAAGACCAAAGAGGTCCAAGAATTAGACAGTGCATCTGTGAAGACTCCTTCCATATCACCAGAGCAAGGAGGTGATGGCGAAGAGTTAGATAAAAAATAAGTCTAACAGAAGCAAGGAAATGAGGTTGATTCCCTAAAGAAGAGGAAAGGTTCACCTTCGAAACCTTCCTCCCTGAAGAAATCGAAGGCCACCATGACCAAGATGCAAATCGTCCTCACCTTCGATGAATTCAACTTCCTCATAGCAACCATGCAAGATGATTCACTAGAAATAGAAGAGAAACAAGAAGCAAAGAAAGAGGATATCTATGATTGAATTGAGACTAAACTCTGAGGGGTACAACATGCCCTATAGTCCAGTCACGCAGTCTCCACTGCGCCCGGAGAACCAAAATTGGGAGATGAGCCAGCTCAACTCCACTGCCTAGCCGATACATCCGAAGCTCACCTTCGATGAGCATGGGAAGAAATAGCACAAGCCACCCAAGCTTTGACACAAGTACAAGGAGTACTCGTAGAGAAACACAGTGATGCAGAATAGGAAAATATTTCTCTCCAAATGAAGTTTGATGAAGAAAAATCACATCTACAGCAAGAACAGGAATAGTTGCTTGCGAAGCAACTCGAAATAAAAGAAGCAGTCAACAAAGAAATTTGCTCTATGACAGTCTTACAAATCAAGGTAGAAGACTGAGTTACACAACAAGTGAACCAGCTCGTAGAAGCCATACAACAGCTACAGGAATGCATAACAGATTTGGAGCTACACACTCTACCTGATACCCCACAAGATGTAAGAGACCAAAGGGAAGCAAACACCTAGAGTGTAGTTGAAAGAATAAAGGATTTTACCCTGGAATGTAAGCAACTCACTGATCGCAGTGCCCATACCTATGAAAAAATCATGGAGAACCCGAAACTAAAGGCATTGGAATCACAGCTCCAAGAGGCAAAGTATCAAGCCAAAAAGATACAGGCACAACTAAATTACCTGTCAGCTGTGGAAAGAATGAAGCGCTCCCAAGAGAAATGACCTGCACAACAACAGATCCATACTATAGAGAATAGTTATGGAAGTAACTCAGAGGCTCCAACCCATACAAGATAAGGCTTATCAATTATTAATATAGGTAGAATTTTTTGGCCCTTGGTTATGGAAGGAAGCAAAGAACAACGAAGAAAAGGTGAAAAGCAAACTTCGC
>JASDQU011102743.1:15327-26614 GCA_032191745.1 Picea mariana
CGCTTGAATCCTCGCTTGAACCTTCGCTTGAACACCCCCAAAACCGGCCACCCTGCCGACCAGTGTGCCTGGCCCTAGGACATCTACGGATGTCCTATCCCTCTGTGCCCAAACCTCTCAGCCATGGTGTGCACGGTAAATCCCACTGTCACCACTATTAATTCACTCTCCCCCAATGTTTCCCCAAAAATCACCTTTCCTCCACTCCTGAATGAAATCTCGACCAAAATGAATAATCCCTCTTCCCTCGTCCTTCTCCTTACCTTATCCTCCTTTCACCGCCCTCGCCCTTCCATTACTCCTTACCAACCTCTTATCCATACATTAATTTCCCTTATCTATTCATATTAATTATCTTATCTTTTAATTAATGTTTTCTTTAACTTGTGGGTTACGCTATCCCTCATGGGATACGTAACCCCTTAACCTTATTTATTTTATTTTATTTTATTTTCCCCCTTTTTAATTCATAATTAATCAATTAATTTAATTAATGATCAATTAATCATTAATCCTTAATTTAATAATTAATCATTTAATGTTTTATTTAATAATCACTCATTCATTTAACCCTTACTCAAGGAGTTAATCATACTTCAACCAAGTATAATCAAAATAATTAATTAATAACTTATAATCAATTTATATATTAATTATAATTAGCCAATGTTTAGGTTTATTTATGAAATTATTCCTAGTAATAAAAAGGGTCATTACATTTTCGAAAGGGCCAGTAGATAGGGCTTGTTGGTGCACTCTTTGAGCTGAACCCTGGGTCTGACCCTGTGCCAATAAATGGTTTCATTGCCAGAATAGGAATATTCGTGAGGGAATGTCAAGGTGGTTCCCATCAAAGAAAGAGATTCAAAAGTGGATAGAATATCAAGAGAAGGACTTTGCTGAAGCTCGGAACAAGAACCCTAATCTTAGTATAGAATATTGGTTGGAGAAATATATCTTTACCGAAATTCACAAGATATTCTTTGGAGGGATCCATCAAGAGCTACATGAGTGGTTAGCTAGGTTAGCAGATACCCAGTTCGAGATAAGACCTAGATCTCCTGTAGTTTGGACATAGGCGTTGATACATAAGGTTAAAAGGGTTGATAACATTGTATCCAGGGCAGTAGATCACTGGTTTGATAATACCATTGAAGGGTATATCACCAAGTTTGTTGTTGACAGAGTAGAGTCATATAGCCAAGATGAAAGATGTTTCTTTAAAGGACCCAGAGGAAAATTTTTACAAGTCCTGAAGTTGAGACTCAAGATGTTGTTGCATGAGAAGAACATCTTGAAGATAAAGTAGATCAAGAAGATTTGAAAAGGATAGTGTTCAAAAATTCGGACAGTGACAACAACACATAAGCGGGACATACGTGCAATGGAAGAGTATTTCGAGGGGTTCACCTTGAAAACCTCTTTCATAAAAAATATGGGGAAGAGGGTTTCTACAGTGGAGAAGAGGCATATATGACAGATGAAGAACATTCATAACCCATGGGCCAGAGGAAGAAGAAGCTGAAGAACTTCGCCGAAACGAGCCAGAAACCTTAGGAAATGCGCAGGCTACTGAAGTAAGTAATATCAATCCTCTTGTTGTTTCAGAAACTCTAAGTAATCAAAACATTCCAAATCACCAGAGTCCACAGAGCACTATTACCAGTAGCTCAGCATCCACTCAGATAGGAAACCTAGGCAGCTCCATGGTAGATGCGATGAGGCTTACTATCTTTAGAGGAGATGGATCTGAAGATCCTGATCAACACTGGTTCCTATGTGAGGTCATATGGAACATTAAAAATATTACTGGCGAAGCTATTAAAAGAAACCAGTTTAGCACTACACTGAGAGACTGCACATTGAGCTGGTACATGAAGCTTATCCAAGGACTTGCACAGCCTAAGCCATTGAATGAGATCAAGAACACATTGATTGTAGAGTTTAAGAAACCTAAGTCGGAGTCCCAATGTATTATAGAGCTGAAAGAGATCAAGCAAAAGGCAGTTGAACCTATTTGGGAGTTCAATCAGAGATTCAAGACCCTTATAGGAAGATTGACCTTTAAGATCCCGGATGAGCAGAACAAAGAATGGTTCATCATTTCTCTCTTACCACATATCAGAGTCCCCCCTGATGCAGTAGAAGATTGCTTTGTAGGCAAAAGCATTGGAGATCACCATGAAGCTTGATCAACCCCTATGGGAGAATCCAACTCAGGTATGAGTCATATCTTGAGTCAGCTAATTAGTTTGTCTCTACAGGTCAAAGACATGAAGAAAGACAAGGGAAAAGACAAAAGAGAAGACATCTGGTGTGTCAAATGGATATCAGAATGTCATGACAAGGAACACTACCCTCTATTCAATGAATACTTGGATTCTGGAGCTTTGAGCCCCTTGAAGCAAGTCACCTTGTTACACATTATTTTCATCATCCCTATGACCGTTAATGATGTAAACCTATCTGTTTCCTTTAGAGGGGTCAGTGGCCTGAGTTCCTGAAGAGAGAAGGGAGAAGAACTTTTCCTGAGAAAAGAAGTTGCATTTTCCTTTGGAAAAACCCTATAAAAAAGGAAGTTCACAGGTTGCTATATAGGCAGGGTGCGAGAATGACTAATTCTCACAGGTTCCACCATAGCTAGGTTGCAAGAGGTTCACAGGTTGCACTATAGGCAGGGTGCGAGAATGCTTACACGTGGGAAAAACGAGTGTTTTCTTGAATCTTCTAGAAGGAGAAACTTCCATGGTGAGGTGGCATCCGAATGGATTGGATCTTACTCGCTTTCATGATTTAGTGGGATCATCCTAACCTCCTCACCTTATCCTCTTCAACTTATAAAAGGAGAGGAGCTCTCATGGAGAAAGTTGGCTTTTGAGCTTTGGAGCTTTTGGGATTGGCTAAGTTGTTTTTGGCTTGGGATTGTCAACTTGGTTAGAGTGGCTTTGAGATTTGATTTGTCAAGATATATTGTGAGTAGCTATCAGATCCATGGTCTCAGAATCCTTGGAGCAAGAAGTGTGTGGGGAACGAAGGATAGTTAGAAGGGACCTTATGACATCAAGGCCATGGTTGTAATATCTCTTTCACATTTGATATGATACAGTAATATGATTCTTTCCTATAAAGCTTGTTGTGTTTTATTGTATGATTCCTTGATCACATATATAGGTTTATATTGAGTTTATGCTATTACTATCACTTTGGTTGGTTGCGTTCTTTTGCAGGATCATCATTGTATGAGTGTTGGAATGGAGCTAGGATGGTGATGGCAAGAGGAAGTGACATTTAAACAGTATGTCACCCATCCCTCTTTGGTTAGTAAATTCAATATTTAAAACTTAAGGAAAGTGTCATGTTAGTGTTCGCACCTACCGATTAGTCCGATAACAAAATTGGTGACTCCACTGGGGAATGGATTGTTTCCTAGTTAGTCTAGTTTCCCTTGCTTTGATTGCTTGTTTTATGGTCTCTGAGTCTATGGGAGATCCATCCAGACTCTCTGGATTTGAAAGTTTACTCAAATTTAGTCCTTTTTCAAATTTTTGCTTGTTTACAGGCATTCTCGCATTGTACCCTTTAGTGGCCTGCGAGAAACATCTGAGTTTGCACCATGGTGTTAAGTCCAGTGCGAACCCCTCGCAGTCAACCTCTGTTCAGCCTACGAGAATCTTTGATTCTCGCACTGTAATACACTGCCAGCCTGTGAACTTGTTTGTAAATTTTTTTGGATTGGGTCTTGCCATCTTTTGATGACCCAGTTTTGATTTGATCAGCTGGATTGAACTTTTGGAGCCTATATTGATGTGTTTACAGTCTGCTTGACATTCTTTGAGTTGCTTTTAGCCATATTTGCTTTGTTTGGTTTTGAAGGATTAGTCTCTTGCTTTGAGTGTCTTTCAATTACAAAGCATGTGTTTTCTTTAGAATTGTTTAGGGCAAGATCATATTTCTTCTGAATAGTTCGCTTTAAAAGAAAACTTTTAGTTTGGGTTTCTTTGTTTTAAAAAAGTCATTATTGCTTTTAGTGAAATTTTTGAAACAAAAAGATTTAATTTCTTGCTTTATATTAGATTGGGGGCATCCTTGCATTTGAAGTAGCGAAATTGCATGATTCTTGGCATTTTTTGATCTTAAATTATGAAATTTTTTCCATGAATCATGCATTAGTGTACAATACCTTTTTCTCATTTCTTGAGAATATTGATATTGATGAGTTTTAAGATTTTGGGACATCATGCATATGGGAATGATAAATGTTTTCTCCTTCTCGTAGCATAGCTTTCATCGAAATGAAAAGATTGCATCTTCATATCTTTGCATAATTTTTGAGTTGGTCAAAACACCATATTATCCACGCCATCTTCCTTTTGAGTAACAACAGCCATAAAATAAAGCGCTTATAAAAATTGATTAGACATTTTTATCTTTCTTGGTAGCACACCTACATTAGATTAGTTGTAGGGATTTGGAATAGGTGTCAAAGATAACTTTCCAAAGTTGCAAATAAACATAGAATCTTGAGTTAGGGAGTGGTTAAATCCACTTATTACATTTTGTCCTGGGAAGCCCTTCTAACACAAGGGTCAATCACGAGGTCGCATTGAGACTAGCAGAGTTACTCACCCTTCTTTGTTGGTCTTGGTGTAGAGATTACGTGTATTATGGGGGTCACTTGAGAGGTATACCCACAATGATGAGTGGAAGCCTTTCAATTTGATTTCGGGCTAGATACCCTGCCCTTGTGTGTGGATCGGACTGTTGACTATTTCCCCAGGCATCATTGTAGTGATTGGTAACCTTAGTGGCCTATCTCTCTAGGTTCTCTACATGAGGTGACTGTGAAGGGGAAAGTCTTCACGGTACCTAGAATCGACGTTTACCAAACTCACCCGGGATCCTTGGAGGGTATACCCATGATTATGTGTGGGAGCTTGCACCAAGGTGTAAGTCCGTTAAGAAGGTCGTCAACATAACTTTTCCACCCGCTCTATCTCAGCCCCTTCTTACATTGTTCCTGCGACGTTGGATTTCATCACCAACTAGTGTTCTCATTGTAAGAAGGTTTTGTTTGTTTGCTTGCTTCCTAGATTTTTAGCATGTGCTGTTTGCTTTCCCTAGCAAACTCTAGGTTGGATTTATTTAATGGCGTCAGTTCCTAGAATGACCAATGAAGGAACCCCTGCTTCAGGGGAACCTTTTGTTTTTCCTTCTTATGCAAACATTGGTCCTCCTCACATCGCTACTGTGAGCCTTCAATGTCTCACTATTGGATTACCAGTATGGTTGTTTTCCACTCAGGTAATCCCGAATGCAGTTAGTGCTTCAGTAACAAGCACTTCCCCCCAAGATCATCAACCTCATGTTGATCCTTCACCTTCTTCGCTTGCAATGTCACCTTCCCTTTCATCTTCTTCGTCAGGTGAAAGTTCTGAAGCTAGTAACCAGATGACTAAGAAGAAGAAGAAAAGAAAGATTAAGAAGAAGAAAGATAAACAAGGGTCAAAACCTCCAACCACTGTCAAACATGTTGGAAAATAACCAGTTACTATTAGTTGTGCTGGGAGTGTTGATGATGTCAAGATCACCCAAACAAACCGTAAGCCCAAGTACCCTTGCAGGCTTTGTAAGGGTAGCCATCTTCTTAAGGATTGCCCTGGTCTATCCAAGGTTATAGAAGCATGGTCTACATCTCCTTTCCAGTACACGTCGTTAGCCTCTGAACAACATGCTGACAACTCCCCGTCAACCAGTCATGATACGATTGGGAATAAGAAAAGTAGAGTCAAGTTCCCATGTATGTTATGCAAAGGGAGTCATCTCACTCACCTTTGTCCTCATATGGACGAAGCCTCTAAATTACTGGAAGACATGACTGTTTCACAACCTCAACTTCCAGCTGCTTACCGTAAGCTTTCTATCAACCCTCCAATAATTGATGGAATGATCACTCCGGTCCCTTCATCGGTCAATCTGGTTGATCATGTCATCAATCTAGTCACATCCTTAGTTGAACCAGTTAACAAAGTGGTTGATCCAATACCATCCTCGGTCAATCCAACTCTCCCCTCAGAGTGTGAAACCCAAGCGGTCGATCTGTTTCCACCTATCAACCCCATTCTCCCCTTGGAAAATGAAACCCAAGTGGTTGATCTTATCTCTCCATCGGTCGATCCTACTCTCTCACTAGAGAGTAAACCCGATACTGCCCATGTTTTTCTCATTGATACAGAATATACCATGCCGAGGGCTATTCCTCCTTCTCCCATGGAACCTCCTCCAAGTAATGAGGCCATCCATTTTGATTGGGGTGTTATAACTGGACCTCATCTTCCCTCTTACATTCCTTTCCAGATTACAGTACAGGTTTGTGGTCGGGATGCTCCTCAAACATTGATAGATGAAGGTTCATCTGTTAGTATTTTTTCCTCCACTTGCGCCGGTTACATAGACTCTGTTAGCTTTTAACAGAAGAACTAGTCAACCTTTAGGGACCCTTCCTCAGTTTCCTATAACTTTGGGAGGGAAAACTGTCTTTATTGATGTTATGGTAGTCCAAGACCCCTTGGATTTTTCTTTAATCCTTGGGTGAGATTATTTCTATGCCATGAAAGCTATTGTGTCTACTCTTTTTCATGTGATATCTTTCCCTCACAATGGAAGAATTGTGACTGTTGATCAACTTTCATTCATTGACCCCAATTGGATTACCTCCCTAAATGGTTCTTATATGCAGACGGTATCGCCCCTGCCACAAGTCAATTATGTGGCATTGTTGCCCATGGCTTCAAATTATGATGACTTAGATCCAGTAGTTGACATGGTGATCTCTTCGATAGGGTTGTCAGAGTCTAATCTCTTTACTCCTATCATGACCCTTAACATGGTGTCCTTCCAGAGTGTGTTTCTTCCATCAAATGAAGACCTCTTGGAATCCATGACCAAGTTTTGTCCCTTGACATGGTCTCCTTTCGGAGCATTGTCCTCTTGGTATCCATGATCAAGAAGAACCTAAGGATAGTTTTTGCGTCTCTGAGGCAACCTCGTTAAAAAATGAAATAGAGGTCTTTGAGCATGGTTTTTTTATTTCAATCTTGTTAAAAAATGAAACCACTTACGAGGATAGTTTTTTCGTCTCTGTGGAAACCTCGTTAAAAAATGAAACATAGGTTATGAGCATAGTTCTTATTTTTGTGTCAAGCTCGTTAAAAAATGAAATAGTTTTCCCCCTCTCTGTTTGAGTCAAGTCCTTCGTCTAGTATTTGAAGCTTCATTTCCTCTTCCTTTTTCGTTGGATGAAATGAAGTTTGGGGGGAAATACTTCCATCCTCTAGACTTCATGCTGAAGTAGAGCCACTAGTTTCTTAAGCTGGGGGCTAAGTACCAACCTTCCATGTGTCATGCATTGGGAAGTCACAAGCATAGTTTTCTATGGTTCAAGCTTGTGTAAAAATGAAACCACTTACATCAAGCACAGTTCCCTCTGGTTCAAGCTTGTGTAAAAATGAAATCAGGTTCAAGCATAGTTTTGTTTTGTTTTAAAGCTTGCGTAAAAATGAAAACAATCCCGAGCTTAGTCTTTGTTCTTTCTCATGCTCATAAATACATGAGAATAAGTTACTGAGCTTATTCTTTGTTATTTCTCGTGCTCGTAAATACGTGAGAATGAAATCAAGTATACTTTTATCACTTTTTCGGACTCGTAAAGGTTATACGAAAAAGGAACCCACTGGAGTTCCCTTTAAGCTCTTTTCAGACTCTCTAGACATGAAAAGATTGCCGAGAGACCTTGTTCTTTTCAGGCTCATTAAAGTATTTGAATAAAACGTCTGTTGAGCAATAGTTTATCTCTTTTTTCGGTCTCATCAGACTACTTTACGAAAAAGGAACTAAGAGAGTTCTCTTTAAGTGTTTTTTAGACTCTCTAAACATGAAAAACCCCTGAGTTTTCTTTCGTTGGACTCGTTAAACAAGAATCGAAAGACCCGTAATGGGACCGAACCACTCCTTCTTAGGGTTCATTAAACATACTCCGAGGGACTCATCCGAAGGATGAGTTTACATTACAAGCATATGTTATCCTCCTCAAGCTTGCGTAAAAATAAAGAGGTACTCGCCAAAAATGGTGGGGGAAAAAATTGGGAAAGAAATATGTCTAAACCTGTATTCCATGGAAGAGTCACTTTTGAACATGACACCCTTTCACTCGCTTTGTGTCTAGGTTGGAAAATCGACTTGTCTCCTGATCATACTCCTTTATAAGATTACAAATTGGTATGTGATCCCTGTTGTTGAGTCAGTGTTTCCAAGACAGTTGTTGTGTCGTCAATATGTTCAAAGAGAAGTTCAACCCGGAAATCCTTCTATTGCATCGGCCATTTATGCAGTCCTTAAGCCTTCTATTGCATTGGCCATCCTTGAGTCAGTCCTGAATCACTTGTTACTCTGATCTACATCAAATATTGTTACCTGTTTCGTGTCATTGATGTGGGATACATTAAGGCCCTCCTGTGATGAGTCTTTTCCTATCGAAATCAACTCATTATCCAAGAATTAGACTTAGAAACTAATTAGTACCTTGGAACTTGCATGCCTCTATGGCAGGTTTCCTCGCTTTCAACAGTGGGTTTTCATTATTGACCCATGATCGGGAGATTCCACCGAGTGTTCGACTTCAAATCATTAATTCACATTCGTTGGAATGTACCAGGGTACCTTGGGATTCATTGACATTAATGGTGATTTCCCTTNTTCGTGTCATTGATGTGGGATACATTAAGGCCCTCCTGTGATGAGTCTTTTCCTATCGACATCAACTCATTATCCAAGAATTAGACTTAGAAACTAATTAGTACCTTGGAACTTGCATGCCTCTATGGCAGGTTTCCTCGCTTTCAACAGTGGGTTTTCATTATTGACCCATGATCGGGAGATTCCGCCGAGTGTTCGACTTCAAATCATTAATTCACATTCGTTGGAATGTACCAGGGTACCTTGGGATTCATTGACATTAATGGTGATTTCCCTTGCACTTGTTAACAGTTCTCATTATTGACCGGTAATCAAGTGTTTTCTACCATGTTCAACTTCAACACTTGTATTCACATGGTTAGATTCGTACTATAGAGTGGTGGAGATAAAGACCCTGGATATTTTCTGATAGATCCAGGTTGGGTTGGAGTATATTCAGTGTACTGTTGCATAGATCCACATTGTATGTCTGGTGGCTATGTTCAAATTTGAGTTTTTAACACATAGATCCACAGTGTATCTTTGGTGGCTATGTTCAGATTTGAGTCATAATGGCATGGATCCACAGTGTATGTTTGTTGGCCATGACTTGTCTTACTTGACATGGATCTTCGCATGTCGACATTTATGCTTTGATTCATTTGTATTCTGAGTATGGGAATGCCTACCTCAGTGATGATATATTATTGTACTATATTTCCTTGTTTGTTGGCAGGTTTCCGACCGACTGTTCCTTGTTCCCTACACACACTCGACAAAGTATTTCAACTATCACTCTGTTCTAACTTCATACTTTGGGGGGGTCTCTATTACACATTATTTTTGTCATCCCTATGACCGTTAATGATGTAAACCTATATGTTTCCTTCAGAGGGGTCAGTGGCCTGAGTTCCTAAAGAGAGAAGGGAGAAGAACTTTTCCTGAGAAAAGAAGTTGCATTTTCCTTTGGAAAAACCCTATAAAAAAGGAAGTTCGTAGGTTGCTATATAGGTAGGGTGCAAGAATGACTAATTCTCATAGGTTTCACCATAGCTGGGTTACGAGAGGTTCGCAGGTTGCACGACAGGGTGCGAGAATGCTTACACGTGGAAAAACGAGCATTTTCTTGAATCTTCTAGAAGGAGAAACTTCCATGGTGAGGTGGCATCCAAATGGATTGGATCTTACTCGCTTTCATGATTTAGTGGGATCATCCTAACCTCCTCACCTTATCCTCTTCAACTTATAAAAGGAGAGGAGCTCTCATGGAGAAAGTTGGGTTTTGAGCTTTGGAGCTTTTGGGATTGGCTAAGTTGTTTTTGGCTTGGGATTGTCAACTTGGTTAGAGTGGCTTTGAGATTTGATTTGTCAAGATAGATTGTGAGTAGCTATCAGATCCATGGTCTCAGAATCCTTGGAGAAAGAAGTGTGTGGGGAACCAGGGATAGTTGGAAGGGACCTTACGACATCAAGGCCATGGTTGTAATCTCTCTTTCACATTTAATATGATTCTTTCCTATAAATCTTGTTGTGTTTTATTCTATGATTCCTTGAACACATATATAGGTTTATATTGAGTTTATGTTATTACTATCACTTTGGTTGGTTGTGTTATTTTGCAGGATCATCATTGTATGAGGGTTGGAATGGAGCTAGGATGGTGATGGCGAGAGGAAGCGACATTTAAATAGTATGTCACCCATCCCTCTTTGGTTAGTAAATTCAATATCTAAAACTTAAGGAAAGCAGCATGTTCTGGTGTGTTTTGTTCTAGATCTAGGTGGATCTAGGGAGATGAGTTAGTGTCTTCACCTACCAATTAGTTCTATAACACACCTTACCTTGGTGTGAAGTATGCAGAAATCGACATTGCCCCGGTGAGTGCTATTACATGCAAAAATACGTTCAGACACCCGCAAACTTGTATTGAACATTCTGTAAACCTGTAGGGCATGACGATAGAGATTGCATAGCTTATGATCTCATGCATGAAAGATCAAGAGACATATACAAGATCCAAGGTGAAGTACATCAAGAAGGAAACAATGCACAGTATNGTTGAATTCAATAGGAAGATATCCATCTAAGGATGGGCTTAATGTATCCCCCATCAATTGACATGAAACATACATTGTAAGGTAGCTAGAGAGGTAGTGGAGGGGCCCAGAGGGCCCATAGTGATAATAGTGGAGGTCATTCAATGTAAGGTGGACTAGGTCCACTATATTATTAAATAAGGCCCACTATGATAGTTAGATATAATAAATGTAAGAGGACTTCTTAGAAGATTCCTCCTCTAGAAGGTTCTTAGGTGATGGTAGCACTATATAAAGGGGTTCAAGCAATGTAATGAGATATGAAGAGAAGTATTGTATATGGAGTGATAACTCAATAGGAGGATGCCCCCTCGAAGAGGCAAGTGAACAGGAGAGGATCTCTTCCATAATAGGATCCATTGTATGGTGTTGCCCTACCCTAAGGGTTTGATGGTAATAAAGAAGATTTTTCATATTGTTCTTGTGTATCTGTTGTGGAATTTTGTATTCAGTTATTTGGT
>JASDQU011102743.1:34542-44837 GCA_032191745.1 Picea mariana
GATAATATTGGATAAATGAAGGCAATGTCAAATTTATTTGAATCTGAAGAAGTGCATCTTCTTCTCACCATTTGGAGTGTTATTAGGCCATATTGTATGCAAGCAGGGATTGTTGGTTGATCCATCTAAAATTGAAATTATAGTTTATTTTCCACCTCCTACTTCAGTCAAAACATTGCGCATTGCGCTAGGACATACTGGCTATTACAGGAAATTCATTAAAGGTGATGCCCAAATCACATCAACGATGGAGAAGTTGTTGAAGAAGGATTGTCAGTTTGGCTAGACAAACGAATGCCAACAGAGCTTTGACATGTTGAAACAGAATATGGTCACTGCGCCCTTTCTGGTTTTTCTAGATTGGAGCAAAGAGTTTCATGTACACGTCGATGCATCTTCTATTTCACTAGGAGCAGTATTGGCACAACCGGGAGAAGGGGAGATCGACCACCCATTAGCTTTTGCTAGAAGGAAGCTATCTACAGTTGAAATTAATTACACCACTACCGAGAGAGAAGGATTATCCATGGTGTATGTGTTGCAAAATTTCCGCCACTACTTGTTGGCAGGACACTTTAAAATGTTTACAGATCACTCTGCCCTGAAATATCTAGTCAACAAGCCAATGTTGGGGGGGATAATATGAAGATGGCTTCTATTGTTTCAAGAATATGATTTTGAAATCATAGTTAAGCCAGGAATAATGAACAAGGGTCCTGACCACTTGTTGAGGCTAGAACATCGCGAAGAACCCACTAGTTTGGAGGATACACTGTTGAATGCATAGTTTCTCTCCATTAGAAAGATTGATGACCACTTCACAAACATAGTCCAGTTCCTATCAACAAGAATGGAACCTAGTGAGTATACAATTCCCCAGAAGAAAAAACCAGTGGTGCGCGTTTCAGACTTTTCACTTATAGCTGGTCAGCTATACAAACTGGGACCTGATGAGATACTAAGAAGATGTGTTATGGAGACAGAGTGACCATTGATCCTTGCAGAAGCTCATGAAGGCATCGCAAGAGGACACTATGCAGGGAGAGAAACTATGTAGAAGATCCTGAGAGTTGGCCTTTGGTGGCCCACCTTACACAGAGATGCTAAAGATTACGCCAGAACCTGCGATGTATGATAGAGAGTTGGGAAACCATCTAGAAGAGATGAAATTCCATTAGCACCATAGATGACCCTACAAGAATTTGAAAAGTGGGCCATTGACTTCATGGGATCTACAAAACCACCAGGAAATCACACAGGAGCAAGGTATATCATTAATGCGACAAAATACTTAACAAGATGGGTCAAAGCTAGAGCAGTTAAAGACTGTAGTGTAACTACAGCTGCACGTTTTATATTTGATGACATAATAACCAGGTTTGGATGCCCCAAGATACTTATGAGTGATCAAGGTACACACTTCATAAATAAGACAGTTGAAGCATTGACTGAAGAATTTGCAGTCCACCATCAGAAGAGTACACCTTACCATCCATAAGCAAATGGAATAGTTGAAGCATTCAACAAGATCTTGGAGACAACATTAACAAATACTTGCATTGTGAATAGGGATGACTGGGACTTAAGAGTACCTTCAGTACTATGGGCCTATCTAACCACTTGCAAGAAATTAACAATGCAGACCCCTTTCAAGTTGGTTTATGGTCTCAAAGTTGTTGTCCCGATGGAATACTTGGTACCAAGCTTAAGAATTTCTTCTTTTATAGGTATGGATGACACTGGTGTTGTTCAGGAAAGGCTCGCACAGTTGGTTGAACTGGAAGAAGACAGATTCATTGTAATATTCCACCAATAGATTCAGAAGGAACGAGAGAAGGCATATCATGACAGGCACATCGAGAAGAAGGCATTCAAACAAGGTGATTTAGTACTTGTTTATGACAGTAAGTTTATAAAACACCCAGGGAAGTTCATAACGCATTGTCTTGGACCATATGAGATCGCCTATGTTACAGAAGTAGGAGTTGTGCAACTAAAGACATTGAATAGAGAGTGGAAGGAAGGATTGGTGAATGGGCATCGGCTAAAGTTGTACTATGACAACCAGCTGCCTCGAAGCTCTTAGTAAAAGCATGAGAAAAAGGGTCTAGGTACCAAGTGCAGTTGAAACTAGGTACCAGTCACAGAAAAGACAGTCTGCATAAGGACGGGGAGGAGGCAAGAAGAAGAAAGAAAGGGTTGTGCTGCATAGTCCAAAGTCGAAGCAATACAGAGAAGGATCAGATCTGAAGTGCCTCGGGATGAGTCACAGATAAGTGTTGGGGGCCTGTTGGCCCTTGTTTATGGAAGGAAGAAAAGAACAAGGAAGAAAAGGTGAAAAGAAAACTTTGCGGGAGACACAATGACTGTCACTGGGTCGAAGTGAGAAAAAGAGAAGAAATATGGAGTGAAGCGAGGAAATGCAAGTCGTTGGATGAGGAGATCAAGGATGACAGATCATCAAGGAATATGGATCATGGAAAACTCAGCAAGTGGAAAAATACATCATTGGATGCTTTGGAGCACCACGCGAGAAGGAAGGAAATACAGGCTGGCGAAGCCCGAAAAAAGTGGGTCATGTTGGCCTAGGGTTTTAGACATCTAGGGTTTTAGTATCTAGGGTTTTTGGCACCTATGGTTCGGCCTAAAAGCTGTCGATGAGGTGTTGTAATGTATAAATAGAGGTCTAAAGGGCCTAGGTGTTGTTGGTAATTCTACAGTACAATATTGTTGTAGATTTAGCTATAGTGTTGTGTGAGGGATCATTGTATTGAGAGAGAGGAAGTCTTCTGGTATTGTAAGATCTTTTACTGTGTGCAAAGGTCAAGTATTATAGTTGGGTGCACAGGAAGGGGAGAGAAAGAGAGAGAAGAAAGAGGATCTTCTAGCTGAGAGCACGAATAAGAACTGTATTCTTTACCTTAATGAATCATAAGCACAATTCTGTGGACGTATCCCTAGAGAGAGGGTGAACCATGTACATCTGTTGTTATGCGTGTGATTGATTCTTTGATCTTTGTCGTTGTTATATTGTTACCTGTCTTATTGTATTAGATAAAATATATAGCTGTGAAGGATATATATAGCTAGTTGAATGATAGATGCATGATCTATTGTTGTTGTAATAGATCCACTTGATATTCCCCTGGTTGTAGACATCTTTTTCCTGCAACCCCCTCATATTTGCTTCGGGTGAGACTACATCTGCTTTGTAGGTGTTGCCGAAAGGGCCAGTAGCTAGGGCTTGTTGGTTCGCTATTGGAGATGAACCCTAGGTCTACCCCTGTGCCAATAGAAGGCCAAGGAGTAGAGCTAGAGAAGGTTGTCACTATAGCTGAACAACGTCTAGAGAGACCTATCAATGATGTAGTCATCCAAGAGTTCACTGAACAGGATGTCATAGAACAACAGCAAGTCAAAGCATCTCAAGCCAAGCTCAAGGCATTTGAAGCAGAGCTAGTCAGACCAGAGTAACTCGAGATGAGTCATAGGTGAGTTTTGGGGGCTTGTTGGCCCTTGACCAAGTTTTGGGAGATCCTTGGTCAAGTTTGACCTATTTTGGGACTTCAACAGCCTGTCGAAAACAAAGGGCAAGACGAAGCAGAGATCGAGAGATATCGACCCCTTTTTGGGTCCTTTTTGGGATTTGGGAGTCTGTAATGGGTATGGGATGTCAGCCCATGGGTTTACCCATGTTTAGGCCTATTTTGTAAAGTATAAATAAGTAGCTAGGTGATATAAGTAGACAGGCCGAAAAGTTAAGTGCTAAGTGCAAGTTTGGTTTGTATATGCTCTGTGCATATTGTGAGAAACTTGTAGAGCTAACTGCAAGTGGTTGTAACAGACTGTGAAAGGATTTGTATTAGACCTAGCTCAAGGAAGGAGGATCTGGAGAGGTGTGCGTTGATCTTCTGTCCTATGAAAAGTAGGTTTTTTTGGTCTTTGTGCATGTAGATGACTGATTGAAGCTAATAAAGAAGAAGAGTTGGTGGACGTAGCCCCAGGGTGGGGGTGAACCACATAAATATTGTTTCATTCTGCTTTGTGCGATGTGTTGGTGTATTTATGTGTTATTTTCTAAGTTCTTGATCTATATAGATAGATAGATCTGTTTATGCTTTGTGCTTATGATGAATGTGCTAGATCTGATATAGGTTAATGTGCTTAGTTCTTGAATCTGCTAGATCTGATCCATTTATTTATGCTAAGTAATTAAATACTTTAGATCTAGGTGAATGTTGTGATTCTTTGTTTTATATGCAAAGTAGATGTTGGGTAAATAATGATGAACTAATGGTGCTAAGTGCTCTGTTAAGTATTATAATCACATATCTATGTCCCATCTAAGGTTGTAAACACTTGAGCTAGGGTTTTGTTGGTGCACTGTTAGCGTTAAACTCTGGGTCTGCCCTTGTGCCAACATGCTTCGTCTTCTTTATTATTATTCAATCTCTTACATTCATCCACTCTTGTGCACTAAGCCACATATCCAAGCTTCACATAGGACAAGAGATATGCGCACTGAGAACCAGATCCTCCTTCCAAAATTTAGGTCAAGGCATAGAGCCAACTCCTTTATCGAGAACAAAKCCTTTCATACACATTATGTTGCACAAATCACTCAGAATTACTTTCACTTAGTTKCTTAGACTTCTCTTTATAAGTCTCTCCTCCTATCATACATTCCTACTTATTTATACTTTTACAATCCCTTACAAAAACGCCTAATCATGGGTAARCCCATGGGCCGACATCCCATAACCCATTAAAAAACCCTARGGAATCCCTTGGTGGGTCCATAAAGCCTATAAAATAAGTGATATATGCGATCTYAGCTCCGCCTGGGCCCTCCTTCCTCGATCACTATGTCGAAGTCCAAAAAGTGGTCAAACCTAACCAAGATTTCCTCAAAACTTGGTTGAGGTCCAACACTAAGGGAGTGGAGAAATCCATTGTATAATAGGTAATATTAGGAGGCTTCATTTACACTGGAGTTAATCATGAGGTTGCATGAAGTTGGTTGAAGGGATATCCCCCCGATACCTTCTTAGTGTTAGAGACATTTATGTGGATCTATTCATATATGGGGATATTCCTAGTGTCCTTACCTCCGTGAGAGGCAATGATTTCATGGTTTCGAGCTTTTCTACCCTTCCCATATAGTGGACCTAACTTAAATTGCTCGCCTGTGCATCAGTTATACATTGGTTTCTTAGTTTCTTGACTTAAGTGCCACATAGGTTACTTGCAGGGTTTATTCTGCAGGTACCCTAGGTCAGATAAGGGTCGAACAATACACAACATTTATGGAGGATTACCTCTCTGGGGGGATTTGACCAACTAGTTTTTAAGCCCACAAGGTCCTTATAATTGATTATGTTACCTCTGATCTTTAGCAGGGAGTCTCAAGCCCCTCTTGGGTGAGGCATGCCTACTTTAGGGAGGGAGACCCCTTTCATCCACTTTATCTTGTTTGTGTGCATATTGGTTGTTTGATTATTTTTCGTGTGCACTTTGATTACTAGTTGGCCTTAGGATTTGTTTCTATATCTTGAGTCTTAAGTCATCATGGAGTCAGACCAACTTCCCCGTCGATCTCACCACTTGTTACACTTACCACTGGATTTTGATTCTTTTCCTTTTAAAATGTGTAGAGTTATTATACATGGTACACACACTTCCAATTATCATACTTATTATTCTACAAGGATGAGTACTGATTTGAGTTGTCAAAATATCGAAATCCCCTCGACTCCCACACCTACTATAGTTAATGGCACCCCTTAGAATCCTGCAACCATAATGGTTGTAGTGCTAGAGGAACCTATCATCACTGATGATCACCCTATAGTGAATTCTCAACCTATTGCCAAGAACTCATTTGGGTCTTTTGGTCACTCACAGGGATATAATGTTCATTCCATACTTATGGCCTCTAGTCATTTTTCCTATGGTATGTCAAATTTTACCTCGCAGTTTTCATAATCCATCCCAGCGCAAGGCCCTAATGCTAGCATTGGACTTGGGGGCACAACTCCTCCTTATACTCCATTCTCATTTGGTGGCTCTCAGGTCCCTCAAATGACTCCTACCATGGGAGGCATTCCTTATTTTAACCCTGGGTCTAACCCTGTTGCTTCTAGGTGGAGTAACCAACCTGGCGAACAAGCTTCTTCTCAAGTTCCATCCTATACCCTCACCTCCTCAGTGTCAATTCCAACCAACAAATTTGTCATGATGAATCCACATTTATCCTTTAGATTCACACCAAGAGGAGGTCAATTTCACACCTTAGGTAACCCCCAACCCGGAGCTACTCCGAATGGGGGAAATTTTTATAACCCCCATTAGAAAATTCCTACTGGAATGATTCCCAACCAACCTCTTATGAATCATCCTGGAGGAGGGTCTTATAATCTTGGACAGGGCCATGGTGCTTACCAAAACCCTGGATGGGATGTGATTCCCCAAATACAATCTTTCCAAGGAGCTTGGGGACAGATACTACAACCCCGTATCCCTTTTATGGTCATGCTCAACTTTCCAGACTTGTATAATTTGATTAATGAGCCTATGTTCCATGATCCTACATGCCCCCCCGTCCCCACCAAGCTTCCTTCGAATATTCTGAAATTTGAAGGTAAGAATGGTGAGGATCTTGGTGATCATGTCACCACCTTTCACCTATGGTTCTCTTCGAATTCCCTTAATGACGATTCCATTCAGTTAAGATTATTTCAACGCACCCTCATAGGGTTTGTCATGAAATGGTATATCGAGCTACCTAGGGGGGCATACGGGACCTTTAGTCAGATGCTGCTAGTCTTCCTTAACCACTTCCAATTGTTGGTTCATTACGATGTTGGCCTAGAAATTTTGTTGACATTACGCCAGGACAAAGCCACTCATATATCAGATCACATCCAAGAGTGGTGTATATAGAAGAGTTTAATCAAGACCTTCACCCCCCCATATTTCATATTAGAATGGTTCCTTAAGTCCTTGTAGCCTCCTATCTCAAAGGATGTTGCTACATCTGGGGTTACATCTGAGGAAGAAGCAATCTTCAAATCCCAGTAATTAGATCTTATATATGCTCAGTCTAGGATGTTATACTAGATTCTTTCAGTCGCACCGAGGTTAAACTATGACCCTAGACAAAAGTCTGGAGCTCATGCAAATGGCATTGTAGGCTCCACCAATGTGAAATCTGCAGACTTGGTGATAAGCCATTTGAAAAAGTTTTCTATAAACCAGACTGCAGGAGGGATAGCTTCGTCTATGTCTTCAAATCCCACTCAGTCAGCGGATGTACATTCTATGCAATCTTTGATTGGCCCAAATGGTAACTGTTGGTGGTAAATATTGTCATTAAATAAATGCCCAATCATTTAATTTTCAACCCGAGGAGTTCGTAAACTTATGAAGCACAAGAACAGTATATGTAGGATTGAAGCTAATTTAATGTAATCTAATGTTAAAGCTACAACTGAGATTTAATCATTAAACTAATGCAGGAAGCTGAAACACATGACTTGGAATTGAATTGTTAAAATACACGACGGAAATAAAACTAAATTGAAATGGAAACTTGCATCAAAGGAAAAATAACATGTGAAGAGTAACAATATGACACATGTGAGCTCACACTAACAGTAAATCAATCTCAAATTACATTACAAGAATCAAATGAAAAATCATGAAACAATAATGAAAGCATGAATCAAACTAAGAATCCCTTTCTCTTTCAAATCCTAATGACTACTCCTAAATGACCACTCCCTCATGAACAAAGATCACTCTCTTTTATACATGAGAGCCTTGAAGATAAGATAACCATCTCATAATTACAGATCCACTTTTGTCTCAACCAATTTCCCATTATTACAAAATATAATCCCTTCAAATAATAACAAATATCTCTCATATATCTTGGATAAGATATGCCAACCAAATCTCCATGATATTCTCCTTGGAATAGGCTTGAATTATCTCCTCAAATCGTGAAATGGTGGAGTAAGTATTCGAGAAGTATTTTTGAATTAATCCTTCACATATTCCTACACATTACAAAGCTCACACACTTATGAGATATATATGAAAACATGTCGATTTTATAATATTTAATCACAAATTCCCTTTTAATACTAAAATGAATAAAGTGGAAAATAATAAGGTGAAACCCAAATATATTTATGAAAATGATATTGTTGGCCCTTGACCAAGTTTTGAGGAACACTTGGTCATAATTGACCGTTTTTGGACTTTGACACCCTATCAAAGATGGAGCGCCAAGCGAAGCAGAGATCACAGGATCTCAGTCCACTTTTGGGCCTCTTTTTGGGTTTTGGGTTAATGTAATGGGAAAGGGATGTCGGCTCATGGGTTTACCCACGCTTAGGCCCACTTTTGTAATGTATAAATAGATACTTAGGAAATGTAAGAAGAGTCGATGGATTAGTGCTAGTAATTAGATCTATGTGATCGGATGTGGATTGTAAATGCTTTGTGCATGATTGTAAGAGGCTTGCAGAGATAAGTGCAAGTTGTTGTAGGAGGTTGTGAAAGGATTTGTGCTGAAGTACAAGGAAGAAGGATCTAGCGAGCTACGCAGATCATTTGTCCTGTGCGGAGTAAGGATTGTTGAGGCTCTGTGTTGTAACTGCTTGACTGAGATAATAAAGAAGAAGAGTTGGTGGATGTATCCCTAGGGTGGGGGTGAACCACGTAAATCTGTGTGTGATGATTTGTTCTTTGGTTCAATGTGTTTATTTCCTCTTCTGCTAAGTTCTTTGATATATTTAGGTATATCTACTTGTGCTTTGTGCTTCCTATATGTGTATGAATGTTATATCTAATGTGTATGAAGATGATTAGTGTTGATCTACTAGATCTGACCTATTTTACTGTTTCTAAGTGCTGAAATATATTAGATCTAAGTGAATGCTATGAAGATTTGTCTTATAATATAAGTGGTTATTGAATGTATCTTGAGGAGTAACGATGCTAAGTGCTCTAGTAAGATGTATAATCATAGATCTGTGTCCCAGCGAAGGTTGCATACACCTGAGTCTTGCAACCACCCCTACCTCTACCTCGGGTGAGACTTTATCTGCTTCACAGGTGTTGCCAAAAGGGATGGTAGATAGGGCATTGTTGGTGCGCTCTTGAGCGTTGAACCCTGGGTCTGCCACTATGCCAACAAATGGTTCCATTGCCAAGACCTGAAACTGTGATTTTTGGGAACTAGAGAAGAAGAAGCTTTGTGCAAAGAAATCTCTATGCGTAGATCTGTTTCACTAGTGTGTAGTGTCCTATTTAACCTGTGAAGCTTTGTGCCAAGAAAGAAAGAGATCAGATCGACAATAAAAGAGGTTAATACTGAAGAAAAGAAGCAATATATAAACACTTTGTACACTAAGAAAGGTAAAAGTGGAATTTTTTGATTAAAAGAGGTAAGATCTGTAAGCTCTGTGTTTTGAAAAAGGTAAGAAAGTTCTTATATCTGGAAGCTTTGTGCTCTGCAGAAGTAAGATAAGTGGAAATTTTTGTTTCTAAAGTATGGATCTAGGTATTTTTGATAGATTTTGTCCTAGCTTAAAACCTATGGCATTAATAGAAGAAAGAAAGTTTGATATGAATAGATTTGATAGATATGTTATACCTATGCAAAGAAATAATGTTTGGACTAACAAATGGATGCAGGATCCTAGAAAKAATCTTTTGCAGGCTAACTACCATGATYCTGGTGTGCAGTACAGAAGAGGTTGGGGATCATTTAAGAGAAAGAGAGGATTAACCCTCTGTTACAGTTGCAGAAAACCATGCCATTTAGCTAAGGAATGCTTTGGTGGAAAACCGAGTTGTCTCTGTTGCAAATATTTGGATCATGAAGTATTGTATTGCCCTAGAATGATTGCTAAGCTTGAAAGGATGAATCTGCATGAAGAAAACCATAGGACATCCCCAGAAATAGCAAAAACCCAGAAAGAATCAGAGAAAGTATTGATACAGATGAAAGAAACCCTGAAGGAGCATAAATATGTCCGAGTACCAAAGATCTTCAAAGAAAAGGAACAAGTTGGAGCAAGACTAGAGGACTTCGACATTGACTATATTTTTGATGAAGACACACAAGTAGACATTATGCTAGAAAGAACTTGGGAAGTTATAGGGAAGCCTACCATGATTCCTTCACTAGGAGGAATAGGACTATTCAGAGGAAAATTGGTGATGTTATGTGGAAAACTCACTCAGATACCTATGACAGTCAATGGAACTTCGACTGAAGAAGA
>JASDQU011102744.1:16969-30450 GCA_032191745.1 Picea mariana
CCTTTTTTCCCGTGCAGTTAGGAGGGAAAACAATGTGTGTCGAGGTTGAAGTGGTCGATGCATATCTCGACTACAATCTCTTGTTAGGGAGGATTTGGACCTATGCTATGCAAGCAGTGGTCGATACAATTTTTCAGGTCTTATTGTTTCCACACGAGGGAGAGATCGTGACCGTTGATCAGTTGTCTTTCTCCCGTCCTGACCCTTCATTGGGGGCATCCGCGGTCCCGATGATTGATAACCCTCAACCCGACGTCATCAACATAGGGGTTCGTTTGTGCCCACCTTTGATGGGTACTTTCGATTACCCGCCTCCTCAAGGCGATGTTAAGTTCATATCTGACCACCATAAGGTTGAGATTTTCCAATTTTCATTGTTTCACACGACTTACTTCAACGATCCGTGGATTCTTCCTTCCCCATCGGTCACGATGGAAGGGACAGGACAACATGGTATGTCCATGCCCTTGTCCGTGGTAGAAGTGGTGTACTCTTTAGTCCAACAAGCTTTCACCGACCCCGATCCCACTCCCACACAAGAGTCAGATCCGATTCTAGAGCTTATTTGGGATCAAGGTGCCCTCGCTAATACAGATTCTTTAGCCTTAGTCTTGCCCTCAGACAAAGCAATCATTGAAGCAATGACTAGTTTGGACAAACCTTGGGACAATATCCATCACAGATCTTACTTCCTCTTAGATTCAAGCATAATTGAAGTAGGGGAATTCACTTTGACTATGATTGGAGATAGGTTTTTTCCTATCAATCCTTTGGCTACGTATGTTGTTTATGCCGAAGGTAATATGGAAACCATTGCTGAAACTATACCTATTAATATCTCCAGAACCCCTCGCGTCGTGGAGAATGTTTTCTTTGGAGCTGACTATTCCCCCGAAGAGATTCGAATCTACATGGATTTATATAAGGAATTCCATGACGTTTTTGCTTGGTCTTACGAGGAAATGCCAGGCATAGATCCAAAAATTGTCAAACAAGAAATCACGACTTTTCCTGACGCTAAGCCGGTTCGGTAGAAGCTTCGTCCGGTTAATCCTAAGAAAGAAACAACTATTAAGGTTGAAGTAGAGAAACTGCTCAACGCATGTTTTATCTACCCCATCCATTTGACCAAATGGGTGTGAAATCCCATGCTGGTTGACAAAAAACAGGGTACGATTCGTGTATGTACGAACTTCCACGATTTGAACAAAGCCTGTCTAAAAGATAATTTCCCCACACCATTTATTGACCAGATAGTCAATGAATGCAGAGGTTGCAAGGCCTTTTCTTTCATGGATGGTTTTTCGGGATATAATCAAATACAAATCAAACCCGAAGACCAACACAAAACAACTTTCATTTGTCCATGGGGTACATTCGCGTATCATAAGATGTCTTTTGGTCTGAAAAATGCTGGAGCTACTTTTCAGTAGGCCCATGTCTTTTGCTTTCCACGATCTCAAACGTATCGTCGAGGCCTACCTAGATGATTTAACATCATGATCTCATAAGATAACTGATCATCCTACACACCTTCGACTTATCTTTGAGCGATGTTGCTACTTCCAGATTCACTTGAATCCCAACAAATGAAGTTTTTGCGTGATGTCGGGCCGTCTGCTAGGTTTTATAGTTTCGACAACAGGGATCATGGTCGATCCTCTCAAGGTTGAGGCAATAGTTCAGTTTCCTCCCCCGCGTACAATCCTTCAACTTCAGAGTTTACAGGAAAAAGCAAACTTTTTGCGGTGTTTCATCAAAAACTATGTTGAGATCACAAAGGGATTTATGCTTTTACTGAAGAAGGATGTTCCTTTTCATTGGGATGAAGCCGCTCAATGCTCCTTCGAAGCGTTGAAATGTGCCCTCATGACTACCCCTCTGCTTCGGCCACCCAATTATAACAAAGATTTATTATTGTACTTGGCTGCAACAGAGTCGACCATCGGTATGGTATTAGTCCAGGAGGATGAATTGCTCTCAGAATATGTGATTTATTACCTGAGACAAGGCCTTGTTGGACCAGAACTCAATTATTCTCACATTGAAAAACTTGTGTTGGCAATAGTTCATGTTGTCCAACGGTTCCGTCATTATATGTTGTTTCGCAAGACCACCGTCATTTCTGTTGTGAATCTATTTCAATACGTGTTGACACAACGGATAATCGATGGAAATATCAGTAGATGGATAGTTTTCCTCCAGGAATTTGACTTAGATTTTTTTTCGGCGAAATCCAAAAAGTCACTGGTCTTTGTAGAACTCATCTCGGAACTTTCGATCGAGTCAGATGATGTTATTCTCGAAGAGTCACCTATTCAAGGAGACATGTTTTTGATCGCATCTTTGGACCCCTGGTATAGAAATATACTTGTCTATCTCCAGACTTTGAAGTGCCCCGCCTCTAATTCTTGTGATAAGCGTCGCCGTATATGCCATCAGGCCAAGAACTATCTCATACTTGAAGATACTTTGTATTGTCGAGGTGTAGATTGCATCCTTCACTGGTGCCTCACTCATGAAGAAGTGTAAATCGTGCTTAACGATTGCCATACTGGAGCATGTGGCGGTTATTCGTCTGGGTTGGCAACAACCCAAAATATTTTACGAGTCGGTTACTTCTGGCCGACAATAATCAAAGATTGTATCGAATTAGTCAAGAAGTGCCACCCGTGTCAAATATTCTCACGGAATCTGAGGGCACACCCCGCTCCCATGTTTCCCGTCATCACCGTTGGACCCTTCACCAAATGGGGGATTGATTACACTACCTTCAACCCTCCTTTAGCAAGGGGGCACCCTTATATCATCGTAGTAGTAGACTACTTCACCAAGTGGGTTGAAGCTATGCCAATGTTCAAAGATGATGGCGAGACTGCCGCCGTCTTTTTGTTTAACCAGATTATAGCAAGGTTCGACATCCTGAGAGAGATTGTCACTAAACATGGCAGTCACTTTTAGAACACAATGATGACCGAGTTAACATCAAAGTTGGGGTAGAGGCAAGAACATTTGTCACCCTACTACCCACAAGAGAATGGTCAGGTTGAAGCTATCAATAAATCTATTAAAACCATTCTACAACGAACGATCAATTCGGCCAAGTCAAATTGGCATTTGATGTTATACTCAGCATTATGGGCCTATCAAACGTCTGTTAAGACTGCAACTGGTTTCTCACCTTTTCAACTCGTTTACGGGATGGAAGCAGTCTTGCTTATTGAGTGCCAGATCCCATCTCTAAAGTTGGCAGTACAGTTATTGCCAGACACTTCACCGCTTGAAGAGCGTTTATTATACCTCGAACAACTCAATGAGTAGCGTCGGGATGTAGCCTTGGCCAACGAGGCTCAAAAAAAAAAAGTCAAGTGTCAGTATGATCGGCTTGTTCGTCCTCGGATTTTTTCTGAAGGCAACTTTGTCCTGGTTTATAACCAAGATAAGGACCCCCTAGGGGCAGGCAAGTTCAAACCCATGTGGTTCAGACCGTTCATCGTCAAAGAAGTTCTAAAGAAGGGTGCTTATCGTCTGGTAGACTTTGAGGGAAATTCTTTGGTGGAGCCTAGAAATGGGCTCTACCTCAAGAAGTATTACTCATAGGTAGGTCACCTGGGGTAACTTTTTGTAACATATGTATAGTTCTTGTACATTTGTGTTTTTTAGTTTTTATCTTTTTGGTTTGGTGGAAATGTCGTTTTGATGTCATATTTTTCACTATGGCAGATGTCAAGTGAATCAGAGGTGTTCGTTGGCTTTGTGGATGATGCTAGCTGACACACTCGGAGGCTTGCTTCTGTAGCTTGGGTAATTTGCACACCTCAAGGCCAGTTTCTATCTTCAAGAGGTATCTGTTTAGGTAACACCACAAACAATGTCGCCGAATACAGTGCAATTCTAGAGTTGCTACATGACGCTTTGTCGCATGGTATTTCTTGCCTCCGAGTATATTTAGACACTCAGCTGGTTGTGTCCCAGTTAAATGGAGTTTACCACATTTACGATCCTACTCTACACCGACAGTTCCTTAGGGTACGTCTCTTAGAACGAAGCTTTGATTATATTACGTATATACATGTTCCTAGGAGATTGAATCAAGTTACATACACCCTAGCTAATCATGTATTAGATTGGCATATTGCACACATATAAAGAAAAATACACACACGCACATGTAAATACATTTATAAAATAGATGTAGTTCATAAACACATAAAAAGACATTAAAATTCATATATAATATCAAAAATATCAGAGTACATGGGTGGGCGCAAGTGCCTAAAAAATACATCCAGTAAAGAGTCATGGGGATTATGCCCTAAAAAATATACAAGTAGTGCCCTCGGCACGTGAAAAGTATAGCCTAACTAAGGATGAGGCCTATTGGCCCTGTTCTAATGGTCAACGACATTTGCAAACATCGAAAAAGCCGGACCCACGTCCGTGGTGCCCCCACCACATGAGACTGCATAGATGGCGACAGATCCTTAATCTCTACCATGGGGATTGTGCGAGTGAGCGAGGTAAAGTTTCTCTCTACTCGTATCAAAACTCTATCTGCCTCACTAGCTGGAGGCCCTGCTGCTGCTGCTGGTCCGTCGGGTGCGACTAGTACGACCTCTGGTCGAGGACGTTTCCTATTCCTTTCAAATTTCGTTGGTCGCATTGGCCCCACATCTACACATAACAGACACATATCTGTCAGAAACTATGGTATATAAAAAAATGATATATATAAAAACAATATAAAAAATTAAATAAATTTAGAAAGAAAAACAAGTTTACCCATCTCTCCTCTCTCCTCACCGGGAGGTATTGGTATCTCAGGATCTCTAGAGAAGTCAATCCCGGCATAGGGGTAGTCCTCTATGACCAAAATCTATCGTGCCCACCAAGCAAAAAACTTGTTGTCAAAGGCCTCAATAGTCCTCCCCCCCCCCCTGTCGCAGAAATAGTGCCTCCCATCTGCACAACGCGGGATGAGAGGCCTGGTGCCCTTGTATCACCTCTCTAGGACTGAAATTGGGCACCCTCTCTCAAAGAAAGAACAAATAATCATCCCAAACCCAAAGTTCCTCTGATTCCGCATTCGACACTCTGTTAGCTGCCTCTTCATACAATCCAATAATGTGGTGCTCCAGTAAAAAATTTGTGCATTTAAGCATTGAATTGCACAATTCATGTGTGCACGGGAAGCTTGATGCAATGACACAGACCCAGTAATCCGCCCAATGAGAAACACTATCACTTTCAGTGATAAGTTTGAAATCTTGCTTATCGGCACCTGCGAGCTCGTTCTATCTGTGCCGGCTTCATAATGGAGTCCAATCAAATCTGATATGTTGTGAGGCCCGGAGGGAAAAGTATGAAAATTGATTGGTTCCCCTCTCCTTGAGAGGCCAGTCAGAAAGTATATATCCTCTGTCATTGGAGTCAATGACTACCCCTCCAGCATGAAGGCCTCTACATCGGGATGCCAATAATCAACCAAGACGTTCAGTAGCCGAGGTTGTTCCTGCATGAAAGGACAATGGAAAAACTTTAGCAAACCACATTGCAACAATGAAACAAGAGAACTAGGGTCCTCTTTGACTAACACATCAATATCCTCATGCTCTGTTTCTCTCGAGTGAACATACATCCTGCAAATAGACAAAGATCAGGAGGGTTAACTCTTTTTTTAAATTTTTTTACACTAAATGGAAGGTCCATGCGGGCTGTAGTGCTCACAGTAGCATGTACACTCGGGCTGTCATAAGGAACCCGCGTGTACACTCAGGATGTCATAGGACAACCCGCGTGTATGTAGGGCCGACCTTTTAAAGGTCAACGCCTCTCCAAACAATGAAATTAAATGCATAAAGAAAGAATTAAATTGCAAGAGGAGGTAGTATGTGCTTACTTGGTCCAAGCAGATGGTCGTTTCGTCCACTGAGGCTTTCGAAATCAACACTTTTGACAAAGGGGTGTTTTTGGCTCCATAGTCAATTTCTCAATTAACAATGGTGATAATGAGCTGCCAAATTCTATTTATAGACTTTTTGGCCTCTTTTTGTCATTTTTTGGACCCTTTTGTCATTTTTTCTAAATTGAAAATCATTCAGTATGGTTCAAGAGTTTTTTTATGGATGGTTACGGTAAGTGTTACTTTGGTTATTTGGAATTTTTTTGGAGATTTGGGTATTTTTTTAAGGTCCTTTGGTAAAAAGTCATTTTTCCAAATCGTTGCATTTAAGTTAGGATTCCACTTCCACTTCCTGCATCTTGTTGTCTTTTCCGCTTTTCCATACGATCGATCCCACTGAGTTGTGACACAGAAACATCATTTCTGCTTTATAAGTGTCGTAATTTAGTGGTAGAGCCTACCTTAATATGAATGCCCTAGGTAGATCCTAGTTGCATTTTGGTGTTCATGCTGTCACTAACGACTATAGGCTCGGGAGTCCTTATAAGTTTTTCCTGATTACGAGTTTGAGCCTCATTTGCATTATCACTCTTGACCTCACCCTTGGGACTCCCAAAACATAACGGGTCGTCTTTTAAGCCATTTTCAGACCCTCTAAACATGAAAACATTGCTGAGCGATCTTGTGGCCTTTCACGCTCGCTAAACCGAAATTTGAAGTCATGTCCATCCGGCAGTATTTTACCCCTTTTTCGGTCCATATGGTCAATTGTACGAACAAAGTTACACTCTAGAGACCTCAGTTCTCTGGAAGAGTATTCTTAGGTATAATTTTAATCCTTTTCGGGCCTGAGGGACTAAATCTACGAAAAAGATACCCCGACGGAGTCCATTGTTAAGCTCTTTTCAGACTCCCTAAAATTGAAAAGATTGTCGAGTGACCTTGTTCCTTCACACTCGTTAAAATGGTCCCGAATAACATCCCATACGGAGACCATAGTTAATCTTTGTTCAGACTCCTTAAAAATGAAAAAATTGCCGAGTGATCTTGTCTTTATCACACTCGTTAAAATGGTTTTGGATAGATGTCTGGTCGGTGCTAGTTTACCCCCTTTTCGAGTTGACTAGACTATCTTCGAAAAAGGTACCCCAGTGGAGTCTCCTTTTACGCTTTTTTCAGACTCTCTAAATAAGAAAAACCACCGATCTTACCTTCTCTAGGCTCGTTAAAATTACATCGAAGGATGTTACCATTGTGTGTCTTATTAATCACATTTGCATACCTGCGTCTTTGGCCTAATGCCGACTCCATGTTTCTCTCAACTGAACCATCTGAAGCATGCCTTATATGCAAGCCCTGTAGCACTTTGCCTCTGCGTCTTGACACCTTTGGCCCCTGGAGGATTTTTTCCTGAGTGTCCTTTTCCTGCATATGTCCCTTTGCCCTGAGCATCCATGTGTCCCATGCGCTTGGAACTAGTATGTTTGTGACACTCGATCCTCCTTTGTAACGTAGTATTCTTTTATTCTTTTTCAATCTTTCCAAAATTATTGAAAAAGACAAAAAAAAATCAAATATACCCCAAAAAGAGGAAAGGAAAAGTATTTTCTTTTTTGGCAGCACAATGAGTCTCCCTTGGACGAAGCACATCATTTCGTTTGTTCGTCAAGCACTGGGATTTAATATGACCTTAGGAATTTTTTCTCGCTATATAGAGCCATGTCCTCCTCTGTTTGGTTATTCTTCCAAACATATGGACAGTTTTCATTGCCTCCTGCATTGTGAACTTATGTCAAATTATCATGTTGCCTGAGTCTCATTTTTTGTTGTGCTATTATCCAAGGGAAGTTGCTACCACGCTTGATTTGGCCCCCTCTGTAGATTGTCTCTTACCCCCCATGCCTAGAATCCCAATCAAGTCTTTATTCGAAATCCATGAAGCCCTCAACCTGATCATCAAAATCCTCTAGTCCGTTCCTGACAAGCCGTCGAAGACCTCTGGGTAGTGAAGTCGTACACTCATATTACACTCCTACCCGAGTTGTGAAGATTTTGAAGCTGTTTCTCAAGCTCTGAAGGCCTTATCTCTAGCCATCATGCCTTATCAACTTCTAGAAGATGGATACTATGCATGTATATATTTTTGATTTCGAGATGTAGATCCGTTGTGTATTGCTCACGGCTACACTTTATATAGTTATATGACATGGATCTACAATGTCTTTGATTGGTAGCCATGATTTTATTTCATTCCGAGCATGGGTATGCCCGCCTCAGTGAGACAATTGTTATTTTGTAGATGGCACCTCCTGAATTCTGGTCCCTTTGGTTTCGTACGTTGATGAAGATTGATAATGTATTTCGGCCATTAGATGCTCTTGTGACCTCACACATTAGGGGGCATCTGTTATAACCCTAATTTGCACCAGACATGCTTACCTGGCATCAGGCCATCTCATATTCCTTCTTTTCCAAGCCATTACTAAACAACTCTTCTTAAAAACACCATTTTTAAAGGCACACGCGCCCTGCTCCACTACTACATGCGTGTACATGCTAGCCGACTCACTACAACCTGCGTGTACCTACAAAAGCATGAAAAATGGAAAGTTGTAGATGGAACACACAATTTTGGGTAAGTTAACTAAACCTTTCGACCGCTCATATCCGGTCACTCGACCAAATACCTAGCCCTTTCTAGCCTATAAAAGAAGGGGTAGGGGTCCCATTTGGAAGGAGGAAAATCATAGTAAAGAAACTCTACCCGATTTAGTATTCCCCTTGCCTCAACCTTTTGCAACTATTGAGTGAAGAAGAAGCATATTCGAAAGTAGTTGGAGCACAGTTGAAGAGGATGCCAGGACCAGATTCGAGGAGCAGTGGCCATTCTCACTATTGTAAGGTATTCTTGTGAGATTAATAAAAGAAGTACTTTTCCTGTCCTGCCATATGAGGTGTTTAATGTGAAATCTTGATTGTATTTTGATAGAATATCTAATCCATTAGTTCATAGATAAAATGCATGTGGAGTTCTTTGTTTGTCTTTTGTGAATGCAGGTTAGCGTTGGGAGGAGAGTTGCATTCAAAGAGCGACCAAGCGTGAAAAGGGATCGACATCAAACATGGAAAATAAGGTACGTCAACTTGATCTTTTTAACCTTGTATTTGCATATGAATAATGGGGTTTAGGCATGGGATGATTGTAAGAAGTAGGAAGCTTTAGGTAATTTCTGCATGCATGATAAAACCCTTAATGCTAGTCTGTAGGGGTGATTTCCCACCCACAACAATTTGGTGGAGCAATCATTCTCTCCAAAAGTTGTTTGGAATGTATCCACTTTGGAATAATGCATGCATTCTTGGCTATAGGATGCATCAACCAAGGAATTTAGTTATTTTCCTTGTATTATGGTTTATTTTATATGGAAGGATTATAATACTAGAATTTTCCAGGACCAGGAAGTTATGGTGGCAATGACAATATGTCTCATTGAGAGACTTACCAGAGAATATCAGATGGAACCTAAGAAGAAGAAATCAAGAATTCTTGTCACGTGTCACATTGATTTCGATATTCCTTAGGGTTTATTTGATGGATCCAGTCAAGGATCCCCTCCCATATGCAAAGTGGGAGTGGTTCTTTTTTTGAATTAGAGTCATTATTTTCACATCCGCTATGCACTAGGCAGAGGAACTAATACCAAAGTTTAATTCTTGGCATTGAGAACTCTCCTTTTTTCTTTAAAAAAAGGGATTTCCAAGATTCAAATCATGGGGGACTCAAGGACTATGATTGATTGGGAATGCAAGAATATTGTGGTGGAAAATGTCAGTCTCGGTTTGCTGCTTCAGGAAATTCTTTCCTCTCTACAATATTTTCAATGGTTTTCTTTCAAGCACATTTTTAGGGAGTTGAATCAAAAGGCCGATGAGCTCTCAAAGGAGGTGCTTTCACTGCTAGCAAGATTTTTTGGCATTTATGAATTCTGGGATGGGTAGAAATTCTATGACATAGAGTTCCTTTTTTAGTATATTCTCCTTTGTCGAGGTCCTTTGTTTCTTGGATTGAAATCTGATTACTTCTGGAGGGAATTGTCTTTTTGGTCATTTTGTTTTAAATCATTTCAAGGTTTTGGTATGTTCTAGTGATAGTATGTATGCTCTTGTGAACACTTAAATTTTTGAGGGGTTTGTTTATGTTTGGAGGATGTTGATGTACAAGTCTTTGATGGTGGTCTTTTCAGAAAGTTGTTGATCCTTTTTTTTATCAGTCTAGTATGATTTCTTTTACACTTTTCTTAGCTTAATTTTTTCTCTTCTCTTACATAAAAGAAAAATATCCAAGCACTAGTCATTTTCCAAAATGCAGATGTGAAGCTGCATAACAATTCTTAAACTCTCATTTAATTATACAGGTATGCAACCCCACATTCACCAAAACACTTAACTATGTTTTCTTTTCCATTTTTCTTTTGATACTTAGTCAATTTCAAGTGATGTGGATGCAGAGCTACCTACCATCACTTGAATTTTTTTTAGGTCTCCACCTCCACAAGTCCACATTCCCTTTCCACTTTTCACTAATTTTCATACTTAGCCATATTTCACATTACGGAGCGGATTTCCTTACTCCCCATCACTTTTCCATTGCTAGTAGTTTCACACATCCACGCGTCTACAAGTCCACATTTCTCCCAACACTTAACCATATTAGCAATTTCAATGCGAGCATTGTCACCCTTTCCGAAGATTGTTTCACAAACATTTATGTATGCAACCCTTCAACCCCGCAACTCCACAACTTCGTGTTATACTCTTAACATTTCCCATACATCGTTTCACACCTCCATACTTAACACTTTCCATCCAACATACCATCACATCACCATTTCCCGTCAAATTAATTACCCCTTTCACATTATCCACCAATCATAAAAGCATAATTTCGTTATTAATGCACAATGTATTGATTAAGGGTCACAATAAATCCAAGTCCCATGACAATTGATGACATTTAAAGCATGGTCTACAATTGATTAAGTTACCAAGGAAGTACATAGTGGGAATTTAAATAAAATAAAAATGCTAGCCCGTAAGTATTGATAGTAGCGCCACCTTTGTAAAAAGTAGAAAAGATGTCAAGTAAGAAGAAGGAAGTATTTTTTGGATATATGTTGAACACACTGGGTCATGAAGATCAACAATTCTAGTGGTCCAGGGAATAAAAGTACTACAAGTCTCTTCCTTTAGCTGAGAAGAAGACAAACCTAATTTGGACCTCAGGAATAACATTGGCAGGATGTGTTCCAGAAGTAACTGATATGAAAGAGATGATCCAATGGTGTGCAAATAAATTTGTTTCTAAACAAAGAATAATTCAAATGCAAGGTCATCAACCCATTTCTCTAGCTCCTTCGACATTTTATAAAATGTTACGAATCCCTGCACCATCTATGCGATTCAAGAGCAAGGAAACTAATGAATTTTTGAAGCAGCACAAGGAAGGGAATAGACTGTTGAGCAACTCTTTGGAAGATCCAACCTGCAAACCTAGTACTTCTAAAGTCGAGGTAAATTTTCTAATATACCCTTACGCAGAATTTGCTTGGTTATTTTCCCACATTGTTAGTTTAGAAACTACTATGTCTGTAACAAGAAATGTTATATATGTTATGCATTATTCCTTGCATGAAAAAGATATCATCGATTGGGTTTATCTCATCTCAAATGAAATTTATTTCCAACTGAATAACCTCATAAAGACCCATAAATTCTATATGGCTTCTTACTCCATTTTCTCCATTTCTTATGGCCATGTTTTCGAAAATTTACCTCAGGAAAAACATGTGGATTGTAAGTTAGAACTAGTTTATGTGTGGTTCAATTTTATACAAACATAAAGCCCAATATAGTTTCTACCCAGTTCACAATAATTTCATCGCAGAGTTCAAAATGTTAATATTCAGATAGAGAACATCAAGGTTATCCTTAGAGGGAACTTCCTTCCTTTTTGGAAAAGGGATTTATGAGTTTTCTGAATAATTCACTGTAATTAGAATATTTGGTAGTAAGGAGAAACCTTTCCTTTTGCCATTTTATGCATCAGATAAATTCTTTGTTGGAGAAATATGCAGGCAATACAAAACTTGGGCTCGTTTCTTTCATGAAAAAAGGAAAATACAATTTAAACCCTTGCCATGGAAAATTGGGGATTGCATTGTTAAACATATAACTCACTTGAATGAATTGGCGGGACATCATGAAAAAATGGGTTTGAAGGAAGCCAAACTTGTTGAAGTTTTTGACCCAAATAACAAATTCACTACACATATGCAGTTAGTGGGGTATTCTTCACACTTCATCAAAGTTGAACAGTTTCAAGAGGGTGGCAGAGATGATTTGAATCTTCAGGAACTAGTGGCCTACAAAAATTCAAACAATTCTAGAGAAGTAAATAATACAAATGAGATATACAAACAACACAACAAATAAACACCCCAGGATGGGGTGCCACATCGAGAAGGGAGGACACGCGGGAATGAGCTGGGCAGGGCCATAATTACTGGCCACCAGCTCCCATCTCCTCACCATTAGTATGGGAGTGAGCCCGAGCAGCCAAAACCAAAGGACGAAGCCTCTCACATGAGTGAAGAGGATGACAAACCAATGCACTAAGAACATAGCCTTAATGGCCAAGGTTGTCATGGTCACCTTCATCCTTATCAGTCGCCCTGATGGATATGTGATGCATTTGGAAATTGAATGGCCGGAGGCTGAACCTTCGGAGTGCTGGAGCAGGGACACTCATCCAGTCGGCATTTAGGTTATAGCTCTGCTTCTCTACATGCCGAGAGCAAGGGGACGACCTCGCAGAGGCACTGCGTGGTATGCATCTGACTCCTATAGGAAGTGACATAAGAAGTTCAAAAAAGTGCTGGCTATGGCATGCACTCAGAGAAACAGGAAGCCTGGGAGAACCATAATGCCTCCCATGGCATATGTGGAGGAGATTGTTCCGGATGAACCCATCCAGGTTCCCCCAGAACATCTCCTCTTCACTGTCCCAGATAATTGGGATCTCCCCACTTGTTTCATGAATGATGCCAAGCCTCAGGTTCCAGGAATGACACATAGTCACAAGGAGGATGACACAGAGGGGAATACACAACTTGCCATGTTGAGGAAGAATTCCTGGGCAACACAGAAGAAAAGGAAAATTCAACAAGCGACAAACCTCCAGAGGAAGCGACACAATAGGACAAGCTGCAAGGACAACAATGTGGCAGCACAAATGAAGACAAGGAGAAGATCGATGCACAGAAGCCAATTCCCCTCTCCTCCGCTCAGGGAGAATGGCAGGACCAGTCTCCACTCCTCCACCCGGAGCACCTAGAACTGATCTTTGAAATGCACAGCATGGTGGAAGACCAAATCCACAGGGCCATCAAAATCAGCCAACGCCCCAACATGATGTACGCTGATTACTCCAACACATCTCCAAGCCGACAATGCCCTACGTGTGCACAGGCCTACACACTTCCAGTCAGACTGGGAAAGAATGGCAAAGATGATGAGAAAA
>JASDQU011102744.1:41683-52785 GCA_032191745.1 Picea mariana
ATGAAGAGTAGAACTAGTGGAATGGATACCAGAAAAACAATAGTTAGAGGCTCAATGATGGTGGAGATAAAAATCCACCAAGGAAAAGCCTTGAGAAAACACACGTCGCATACACTCCTATAAAAATAAAATGAAATGAATCATCAATGAAAATAAACCCATCAGAAGCCTAGGAAAGTCCCCATGCGATGGACACCGACGAGATCATTGAAAAACCTGACAGCCTGCGCAAAGGTTGTTAGAGACGAGAGAAATAACTGATGCTATTATGACTCTGGGTCCTGAGATATTTGAAGAGGAAGCCACCACTCTGCACCACGTGGCTTACAATATGGAAACCAAAAAATTATTGCTAGAAAAAGTTAATACCAAGAATAAGAAGTCATTTGAACGATGGAAATATTCAATTGACTTGGATGGAGTAGAACCATATAAAATTTTAGACTTTCATGGAGCTACTTGAGATGCATTAAAACAATCAATTGACAAAATGGAAAGAGAGAATTTGGAAATAAATAAAAGGGTAAACAAAACAAAAGTTGCTTTGGTACCAGTACCATTGTTTCTAGAACCTTTAAGTTCCATGCAACCTATACTTTAATTGGAGGAAATCCCCAAAACGAGTACGAAATACAAAGGTTCATCAAGTTTATTGCAGGCCATAAGAAAATATGTTGGTGATGCCACGCAAAAAAAGGGTTGATATAATTTATGAAATTTGGGAGCTTGCCCAAAGTATTGCTATATTTTCCTCCAAAATAGAGAATTTCAAAGAATATCTGCAGAAATATTTGGAAAATGATGAAGGATTTTTCAAAGAAGTTGTAAACACGTTTTCAGCCAAAGTCTCAAATTTAAATGAATCCCAAAGAAAAGAACAAAACCTTCATTCACATTACCGCATGAAGCAGATTAATGCATGTTGGTTAATGAGAATTTAAGAGTTAAGAGAAATGATAAATGAAACCGAGGCCCTAAGGAATAGAAAGAGTGATCTATTTTTTAAACTTGTTAGTATTACCAGGGAATTAGGTGGTGCTAATTTATTGATGGATACCATGATCTCAACCAAAGAATATTTAACAGGACAACTTAAATCACTAAAAGTTGCTTGGGCTAACGAATTTACCGAAACCATAGAATTTTCTAAGGATGAAGTTGAAAGATGGTTAGTTCGGTATATCAACAAAAATGATGAGGTGGATGACACATTACATCAATCAGAGCTAGATTTAAGGGAATTCGAAAGCCAACTATTTGAGATTAAAACTAAACATGAAATTATTGTGGCACCTTTAAGAGAATACATTGAAGAATGGGATGAAAAAGGCATTAATCGAAGTTACTGTACCAACAAATCAAGAAAGAGTTAGAGCAGTTGTGCCACGTCAACAACAACATTTACCTATACAGGAGCAAGTTGCAAGCAAGTAAAAGAGCATTTTTTCCATCACACTGAGTCGAACATAAAATCTATCCTTTCAGTTTTTTCCTTAGTGCATTTTCTGCTACAATCATTTGTCATCTTGCCTTTATCTTCTCGGTATTTTGTGGGATTTAGGATGATTCTTGGTTGTTCTTCTTTCAATATTCCAGGTCTTTTTATTTTATGGTCTGTGAGAGCCAATCCTAGTTCTCTTCAAAGGGTGAATGTATTTTTATTTTCTTTAAAGATAACTTTTGTATTTAAAGACTCATTATTATTTTTAAGACTCCAAGAGAGTTACTTGGGATATTACATTACACTATTCTCAAAGACTTTGATGAGAATCTTTAGTTACCAAATGTTTTATCTATCATAATCTTTTTGGCGCTTTATGGAATGATAATTTAAAGCTCTCTTTTATTTGCGGTCCATTCCCTTTTCTCTTCGTTTGTGGAATCGTTAAATGTTCCGATGAATGTTGTATGGAGATATTAGTACTTTATATTTTGTATGCATTTTATATTCACATTGTAAATATTGTACAAATGAATTTGTTTTGAAACACCTGGTCCTAAATCTTATGTGTTGTTTTCCTTAAATGTGAATGTAAATACAAAGTCTTGTCCTTCTTAGATTTTGTTTTGTTTCAATTTATTTTCTTGGAATTATAAGAACAAGAGGAGTACCACCTCTCTAAAAACACATGGGGATTCATATCCTCGTGAGGTTGACCTTAAGATCGTAAGACAATCTTTTAGATCAACAAAAGTAAGATAAAAAGTCTATTTTTTTGTAAAAAGGTGGTAGTCTAGTAATTTTTGGGTTTGTTTGTTTCAACAGTGGAGTCCATTCATTTTGGACAACAAAATGTATAATCTTATTTACGATTATAATTAATTTTTTTAAGGAAAAAGAATAGAGGGGGTGAGGAGGGGGGTGATTCCCAAATTTTATTATTATTATTTTTTTAATCAATTTATTTTATATGTTTGTCTGTTTTTGTTTTTTTTTGTTTTTCATTTTTTTTTAACCATTGTTTTCAAGTTTTATTTTTGTTAAAATTTTTTTAATTTAATTTGTTTGGTATGTTTGTTTTAAATTTTAATTGTTTTATTTTTTAAACCCAAACTGGAGATTTTTCATTATATAAATATAAAAGAGGTTATGCTAATGCAACACCTATTAAAAAATTCCTCCATGAGGTTTCCAACATTGAATAGTTCTATATTTCTAAATACATACAAAAATATGACTACTAGCCTATCATTCCAAGTATTTTTGCAGGTAGATTGTCGAATAAACTGTCCTAAAATGAATACAACACAAAAATACATTCAAATTAGTTAAGCTTTGGCAATGTTCTGGTCTTTTGACTCCTCTACAACTTGTTGGTTGTCTCCATCTTCAATTTCCATGGGGACTTGATGTCCAATTTATGCCTCTCCCTCGCCTCCTTGCATCGATATTTGAGTACCATTGTTATTTGAAGCTAGAGACATATTTTCCACATGTTGTGCTATGAGCAAAGCTCTCATTATATGACATTTTTCCTCAATAGAGTCCATACTGTTGTTGAAACTGAGAAGGAGACTAGACATATTTTCATAATGAGAATTTCTCACCTACGCGAGCTCACCAAATTTCATTGTAAAGGCCCCAAACCTCAATTCCCACCGCAGAAAATCCCAAATGTATCCCTTGAATCCTCCACCTCATGTTTATTACCCGTCATGCCCATTGCTACGAGTAAATGCCGACAATCTTGCATGTGTATGTCGACCCTCCACACTCTCAAAACCATGCACGTATGTATGCTCCTCCACACCAATTGTCCATCTGTCGCACACCTTTCCATATTGAAGTGTTTGGTCATTAATAATTAGAGGAGGGGGAGAGTGGTATAAACCCCATTTTTCACCAGTTGCCCCTTTTGCAACGATGTTGCGATCTTAGCCCAAGCATCAAATTCTGCATTGAGAGTCTTATGAATGTGATAAATAGAAATATAGTCAAAGTGACGAGTGAGATGTTTGATTTGAGCCACCAAATTTTGTAACCAAATCCACCCTAATTCCAAATTGAATTTTATAGCTCGAATGATGAGCATGGAATCTCTTAAGACCATTAGAGCTTCAATTCCTTGTGATTTGGAAACATTTAGCCCACACCAAAATGAATAGGCCTTTTCTAAATTGTTAGACGCTTTCCCAAGTCCCCATGCATAGTGATCCATCTCGTTCCCCCTAGGATCATGAAGACTCCCACTTGCTCATGTTGCCCTTGAAATTTAATTTGTTTTTTAAATAAATTTGTTTTGTGATTTTTTTAAAAACTTTTTGAGGGTGAGAGAGTTGAGGTTTTTATTTTTATTTTAACATGTTTTTCTTTTTCATTTATTTTTAGAAACCATGTTGTTTCCCCAATCAGACAATGGTTCTAAAAGTAATGCAATTTTAAGACCAAATAAATCGAAAAGGTGAGGTTGGTAGTCTCTTTGTGATTCAAGGGTTGGTTTTAAGGTTTTGGTTGCAACAATATTGGTTATTAATGCCATAGTTTTAAACAAGCTGGAATTTTAACCTCGAAAATGGGGTGGGGGTTATTCCTAGCACCACTTTTAAATTTTGGGGTTGATTTTAAGGTTTTGGTTGCAACGGTATTGGTTGTGTCATGGCCACTATTTCAAACAAGTTGTAATTTCAAATCTAAAAAAGGTGGTGACGTTGGTTTATATTTGGCAGTTGATTTTAAGTTGTTGGTTGCAGTGGTACTTGTTTTCAAGGACATAGTTTCAAACAAGTTGTAATTTGAACCTCAAAAAAAAATGAGGTGCTATTGGTAGTACCACTTTTTGATTCATGGGTCGATTTTGAGGTTTTTATTCACAACATTATGAGGATTTAAGGCGATGGTTGAAAATGATTTTAATTTTAACCCTCCCGCCACAAAAAGGGTGATTCTATAGTGCCACATTTTGATTTATGGGTTGATTTTGGTGTTTTTGATCCCAGAATATGGGTTATTAGGGCTAGAATTCTCATTTTGAGGTCATAGTTCTCATCAAGTAGGTAATTGCATTTGAATATTAACGAGTTAATAATATATTTAGGTTGATGAATTACTTGTATATTTGAGAAACTGTGCCATCAATGCAAAGAGTTCATGTATCATCATTCATAATTTATTGGAAATATCTGTCCGCCTTTCATATATAAAAGCATTTGTCATATAGGTAAGACGAACACAATATATTCGATAGATAACATAACACAAAAGTGGCATTGGAATATAGTGTGAAAAAATACTCATGACACCATTACTAAATGAGACAAAGATATGGAGATAACTTCTTTGTTGCATAATAAATACCTATCCCAAATATGGGAAAGGAATGGCATTGATTTATTTCTTTGCAAAGGCTATTATTGCTGCCATGGATGAACCTTTGAGCTTAGTGGCAAAAAAATTGCGAGAGAGTAATTTGTGCAGGAGAAACTTAAAGCCAAATGACATATGGAAAGGTACATACGTTAGGGTAGTAGGTGGAAAGGGAAATATATGTCAACATGTGTTGATGCTCGATAGGATGTGGACATATGAACAAATGCATTAAAGAATTTCTTCTATGGTTGTGTTTTCAGGGGCGGATTTTATAACTATGTTATTATATCACAGTTTGAGGTCAATCCTTACATAGAGGAGGGATCCATCATAATTATCCCTTCTCATGTTTGATAACTTTGTCATGAAGTTACAAAGTAATAAAAACCACAAACTTAGTAATGCAATGTTTATGTAGAGGATATGTATCATCTATGGTACAACGAAGCAACACATATTTCACTTGTAATTCATATTGGTACTTAGGTCTCTCTTGTATATGTATGGGGCTATATCAATGGAATGATGTGATGATGTTAGTCGTACCATAATACCCATCAATATCATGGTATCTATACATGGTCATCATATTGCATGCCAAGTGAACCTGCATTGGTTGTGCAAATAAATCCATGTACATATTGTACTTTATAGACGATATTTATCATCATCCTAATTTTAAAGAGGTGGAAAATACAAATTGTGTGGAACCCATTAAGCTCACACACCACACACTTTCAATGCGGGTAGATAATTTGTAGGATATGAACATATCATGGGTATTCGATGCATAGTCTTACACTTGTTAGAAAATCCCATCCCACATGCCAACCTTCTCCAGCTAAGTAATTTTGGTTTCAATTTTTTCCTATAGGGTCAAGGGGTAGTGCCTTTGGTGGCATTTCATCAATGCTCTTGGGAAAATTTGAGGGGTAGTTCCCTCACTAGGTTGAGGAAGCATAAAAATAACCTCAATAACACAAGACATTGTTCATGCCAAGTTCTAGAGTATCGTGCATGTCCCAACATGGAGTAGCCCAAGTTCCAGTGTTGTATACACCAAGAATGACAACAATGATAAGATCATTATGGAAGTCAAGACATACATGTTGACAATAATGTGTGGTGTGCCCAAAAATATGAAAACCACCCATGATTGGTAGTGAGATACATAATCCCCTTCAACCACTAAACAAACATTCATGTCACTAAAATACACTCCTCTATATAATATACATGATATAAAGTATAGCACAAAGGATATAGCATAAAATAGTTAATTACCCTTCTTTCTCACACTCTTTATCACATATTAGCATTGTGAAAAACATTTATGCAATGTACAAATATTATTAGATTCTAATTTTCTTTAAATGCATCTTGTTCATTCTTTGTTTTTATTTAATTTCATGTTTTTGTGCCCATGACTTGATCAATTCGATTGGTTTAACCTCTAGTTTACATCCTAGAATTTAAATACCATAATGGTCTCATAGGGGATAGACATCATAACTACAAAGAGAGTAAGGATACCTATGACATAAAGCCATGAGTCACTAACTCTGGAAAAGAACAAGGTGATCATTATGCACCCAACAATGCAATGCAAGATTCACTATACTATGGGATATACATCGCTCGATGTGAGGCATCTCACATTAAAGAATGTGTATTTCAGAATGTGTTGTATTTATTGCTACATTACATGTTTCTCATTGATTTCCCAAGAACAATTTCCAATTATGAGTAGACCACAGTTTTGAGGAGGTCATAACACAATTACATGAAGTCTCAAACCTGGTAGATTGCCACTATAATGAGGCTATGGATTTTCACATTCTCATGAGGCTACAAAGCAAGGATAACTACAAATTGTTATTGTGATCATTGCACAAGTTTGTAGAGGCTAGTTTTATAGAGAGTCCGTAGATCCAAAATGCACATTCATAAGGTCATAGAGCAAGGAGAACCACGAATTGTTAATGTGATCAGGTCACAAATTTGATGGGTAAACTATATGTACTAATTTCCCTCAGTTAAATTGTGCCAAACCGAGGTAAGTAAACTTAGAGTTGTGACACAGTATGAGTCAAGGCAGAAAGAAAAGCTAATGGAAAGATTAACTAGATAAGGAGATGAATACCCTAGGGATCAACACTCTTTTCAATTTACAATTCTACTTTTTAAATCTATTTAAACAACATATTCTATGTTAAATATACAAAGCAATCTTTAACTAATGAGCTTTAAGAAATCTAGGACTATGAACTATTTAATCTCAGTAGCTTTAAACAATCTAGGACTATGAACTATTTAATCTAAATAAGCAACTTTTTGAATGAACAAGCAATTTATGAATAAGCAAACAATCTATCAAAATTATCTTTACAAGTGAACTCTATTCTTAAAGTAAAAACTCATAATTATTTCTATCTTGCAGAGAATAAACACTATTCTACCTAACTAAAATTCTTAAAGTAAAAACTCACAATTATTTCTATCTGGCAGAGAATAAACACTATTCTACCTAACTAAAAGCAAGAGAAGCAAAAAATCACAATTATTTCTATCTTGCAGAGAATAAACACTAATCTTCCTAACTAAAAGAAAGAGTGTTGTGACAGTATTCAAATGTGATGATTGTGTCTACGGTGGCGAATTACATCACGATGGCATCTAACCACTAATGACAATTCAAGTGGAATTAACTCAATGCTAACTTCTACAGAGAAATGCAGAGTATGGATAAGGCAGTCTATAGAAAGCTTTTCCATCATAAAACAACATTAGATATTCTTGGAATCCATATGGTCTACAAACATTGTGCAGAAGAGATCCAACATCAATCACTTGCTCTATCACACTAATACTGGAAAATACTCTGTACTTAATCAATAATTCATGCAAACCTACAAACTCATAACTAGTACTAATTAGAAATCATAATTCAAATTCATAACTAGGATATCATTGAAAATCATAACTCAAAATTATAACTAGGATACCATTGAAAATCATAACTCAAAATCAACTTCTATCTCATCATGCTGATGCTAGAAACAAGGTTAACAAGTTATGCACACCTACAAAGAGTATTTGAAAATTAAAACTTAATAAATGAACATTGTCTAAATAGATACTCTGCAAAGTGATTTACAACTTTATGAAACAGAGAGAAAAATACATGATAGTATAATTAAACAACTTTCGAACAAGTGAACTACAACCTACAAGCAAAGTGTTAATAATTTAAATATAAAAAAGTAAACATGGACGTCCACACATGCTCCGTGATACACACACAATTCAGGAAGCGGGCTGCAAGTTAGAAGAGATATACAGTGATACGATTTCAACAAGCAATTTGAAATTAAAGAGATATATACAGTGATATGAATTAGCAAGCAATTCGAAATTGGTAAGTGATAAAATCCAAATATGAAAATACAAATATATACATATATGAAAAAATACCCAGACCACTAGTGGGCCCCCCAGAAGGTCGTGGCACTACTTCTATAGAAAAACACAATCACTGAATCAATATGACATTGATATTAATCTCCAAAACAAAGTTTACAGTGAAATTGAGAATAATGTCTGTGTGTATAAATAAAAATCCATGTCTTCGTGGCATATGCAACAAGTATTTATAGAGTTATATAGATCTTGAGAGGTCGATCACTGGAAGGGTTGACACTCTCTAAAAACAAAAATACATTAAATTCCATTAACAGAAAGCATCTTGTCCAACAGCCTCGTGCGCTCAAAATAGTGGCCACTGCAACTACCCAAGTCTGAATTCGACGAGTTCCATAGTCGGAGGTCGTGAGTGGGCATAAAACCCATGTTCCCGATTCGCCCATCGAAGCCCGCCGATGTGCTAACCGCTAAATCCAGTGCACTCTGAGTGCCAGATGGAGTGTCAAATGGAGGTCCGGACAAAGGACTGGATCACATTTTTGGCCTGTTGCAAGCAAACAAGAAAGGTTATAACATTTTAATCATTCAACTGAAGATGAATTAACATAAAACCATTGCAAAAAGATTATTACACATACCTCGTGCTGTTCCATGGAGAATTGATGCACAAAGCTTGATAATATATTTAAAAAGGGATAAATAAGAGCATATAATGTATAATTTTCATATGCAAAAAGATTTGGTCATTGGAAAAACAATCAAAACACCAAATCAACATTTCTCCCATGCCTAAGAGCTTGCAGGTCCCTCTGCAAACAAAAATGGATCACCCAACATAGCTATACTCGTGAAGGAGGGGGTGGATTAGCTTTAGAATCTTCCCCCTAATGCTCTGGGGACTTTGGCTTAGGCCTTTTGCGATATTTCAATTCATCCTGAGACTGTGATTGGTGGTAGTCATCTGATCGACCAATCGCTGAAGAGATTTTACTTTTTCTTCCAGGACAACATTATCATGGTGCAAATGCCGATCCATAGTTTCGCGTTCTACCAACTCTTGAAGTAACTAAGCATTCCCTTTTTTCAATTTCTCAATAGCCGGGGTTTGATCAGATGGATCAAGAGAGGAAGGCTTAGGCTCGTTGATAGATGTATAATGTATATCAACTTTAGAAGAAGGTGTATGAATATGGGAAGTGTTAGCGTCAGAAGTCGCTCCTGGATTTCTTGCAGAAGCAGAGCCCAACGCCCATCAGTTTTTATGTCATGGTTTGATAAATGGGCGATCAAATGGGTAGAGACTCGAACAGGTATCGCTTCAAAATAGGAACTGTGTCTGATAGCAAGGAACAAAGGAGGTCTTGACCCAACTTCTGTCAGGGAGTTGATTTAAAGATGGGTAGGTGGAAGACTTGGGAGAAGAATAGACAAACTATCTCAGGCATCAGGCCTTTCGGTAGCTCGTAGAGGAAAAACTCTGAATATAAGATCCACTTGGTTCAGGGCTTCAAGAAATTGAAGGGAAGACTTGACTGGATCCTCCAATTCCAAGTCGTTCAGTGCTGAGAAGTTCACAGGGACTGTTTAGAACAACGCAACTGTTACAGTGATCCAACATACATCATCCTATAATAGTCACAACTCGACTGGATCCTCCAATTCTGAGCTGCTCTAATACAGTATATACAAAGACATGAAAGAAACTGACATTCATCAGGCAAGAAGTCTCAAGAGTCCAGAAACAACCAGAAAACAATTCTTCATTGAAGTTTTTACAACTGGGAGTCTTTCTCAACCATTGATGCCTACCAAAATGGAAAAAATGCCTACATATACTTCAAACAACAACAACAAAAAAAACAAGACGCTGCATTAAAAACATTGCATCTGCATGTCTTCTGATAGTCTGCCCATGTAGACTCAGGGTGATCGTGCGCTTATGACAGACGCCATCTTAACTGCTCGAGCCTCCAACAAGGGGAGTAGCTGATTCATTAAGTGCCGATATAGTGTGTGTAGACTTCCTTCGGTTAGTCAAGAACTCGGGCATGGCTCTTTCGTAAAAAAAGGGATACAGGACCCTCTCGAGCAGACCGCCTACCAGACCCGCCATACTTTGCAATTAATGAGTAAGGCAAGGTTTCAACCACCCTCTCTCTTCTTCATTTATTCTCAGCAGGTACCGGGATTTAGATCACGTCGAATCAACACCTGGAGAACACAGTGCCCCCCGTCTGAAACTCAATTTGGCACTTTGGGACCCGAGTGGCCAAATGATAAACATTAGCACCCCTCCTCTAGGCTTGTTCCTTTACGACCAGGCGCCAAAACCACGGGCCCGATTCTGGGCGCTATCGGTATTTCGGGGTTCGGAGTTTTGAGATGTGAAATGATGAGGGACTTTTACCCCTCGAACTCCCGAATGCCTATATGCCAATGTGACCAGATCTTGCGCCATGCGTCAATGGATCGGACGACCCAGACTTAGTTTTAAAATATAGGCGCTTTCTCTTACGCTATATATCGGGTAACTTAGTAGCTCCGAAATCCCGATGACCGTTGATCTTCTTCATGGATGGATCTCGACTGTCGACAACAAAACCTTTCCCGCTCGCTTGACTCATAACCGAAAAAGAGATCCTTCCGTTACTGCGCTTGGGTGTTTCCCGTTCATCCTGCAGACCGGGGCACCCTAGGCCCAAGACAAGAAATATCGCTAACATTAGGCTCCATGGGGGATAGAGTCATCCCTGTGATGCTCTAAGAACTCATTCTGCAGCTTCAGTGCCTTGCTGTTGGGCTATGGAGTCAGGCTCAAACCATCCTGCTGCTGAAAATACAAGCCGAAAAATAAAAGCAACAAAATAAAGAT
>JASDQU011102746.1:1946-22602 GCA_032191745.1 Picea mariana
GATGATGATGATGATTAACGTCATATATATATACCAATTGGTCTCAATGGACGTTAATCATCATCATCATCATATATATATATAGTGAAAGGGTGGAGGTTCCCGTAATTTCCCCCCACCCCTTTACCTCATGAGCAACAATGTTTATGTCATCGTCACTTTCCATGGAAGGGGTATGGTTCCGGGGGGAAAGGTGTGGGGATGTGTTTAATTTTATTTTTTTTAACATTTTTAATAATGTATTTTTTACTTTTATAATTTTTTCTAGGGTGGCAAGTGTGGGTGGGAGTCTCCTTGATCTTGGAGGGAATATTTTCACTTATTATGCATGGGGTCTAGGGATATATTGAAATGATATTGTTGGGTCCTATGCTTTACTTAACGGTTTTAGCATAGCTAAGGATCGAAACATCGCCAAAATTGTTGTATTTGGAGACTCCATGATGCTGGTCTGAGAAATCATCAAAAGAAATCAATATAGTAGCAACCTCTTCAATGGAATAATCTCTCGTATTATATGTTTGAGCACAATTTTGTCGAGTTTAAAATCCACCACATAAAAAGAGATTTGAATCCTCATGCTAATCAACTGGCCAAAGAGGGTTCTATGATGATAAAAGGGGAAATTATAGTGAATGGAGTAAGGGGGGTTCATTACATTCCATAATTCCTTTATTCCCATTTCATTTTTTGTGCATCCAAATAGGTGGTATGTCAATCGGTTTCAAGTTATGTGTTCCCCCTCTTGCACACTCAGTGGCTAAAATCATCTATGCAAGCATTCAATTTTGTGTGTGGTGAACTATTTTTTTAGGTGGAGAGAAGGATCGAGAGTTGGATACATTGCAATTGAGGAAGGTTTATCTCAATGGATACTTTGTTGCAGAGGAGGGTTTATCTCAGTGGAGTTTTGAGATTTTGCACAGGGATTCCCTAGACGTTGTTTCAAGTGAAAATGTTTTTTTGGATCTGCTTGCTCCAGTAGGGGGTTTCTTTGGTGTCCTCTCTCTTCGGATAGTTGAACTGATTGATCCTTCTCAATACTTTGCAAAATCTCATCTCTTGGATCTTGGCTCTAGTAAGATTTATGGTTTATTTCAACTAAATTTCCCTCGTTGTGGGCGTTCTCTAGTAGCTATTTGGGGTTGTGAATTGGAAATTTGGGGTATTGGCAATATCAAAAATTTTGGTTGCAGACTATAGATATGGACCCATATTGGAATGAATTCAAAAGGGTCCTCCAGCATCACGAAGAAATCATTGAGGTGAATAGTTTATCCCTACATTAGCTCTCAAGTAAATTTGGGGATYCGAGCAAGCACTAGCCAATTTGTCCATTTCTAAAAATCAGGATTCCAAKCTCACCTTGCTCACCCTTTCCTAGAGGATGGATGGCATGGAAATGGATGTTCGGTAGTTGAAGTCTCAAATCAATCCTTATCCTTCAACCTTTGTGTYCTTCTTTCAGGGMAGTATTCTTCTTCGAGAGGATGGCATTCACAGTGGTTTAGGCATTAGTAATCGTGGTACCACTCTCATGGAAACAAGGGAAGGAAAACTACATCTTCCTAGAGATACAAAAGTCCAGGATTTTGCTTCTTCTAACTAGTGTGTATTACAAATTTATGTGGTGTTTAGGGAAGTTTTATAAAGATGCAATCATCTTTGAAGAGAAAAGTAGCAGTCTCGGTAGGCTTGTATTTTTTGTTGTTTTAGTATTAGAACTATTATACGGCTCAAAGCCCCTTTTTGTAATTTTTTTTATCATCATTTTCTATGGCACAACTCCTCTTAATATATATATTGTTAAATTTTCATTAAAAAAAAAAACAAAACAAAACTTAGAATTTTTTATTAATTTCATTTTATTTTTTAAAAAGATTGGTATAGCTTTTTTGAATTATATTTTTATTTTGTTTGAGATGTGGTTATTTAATTTTTTTAATATTTTTTCAAATAAGGGTGAGTTGATTTTTGGTCTTAATTTTTATCTTTAAAAAATGAAATTAAAATCTACGTTTTTCTTATTTTTATTTTAAAAAATATCGTTTTTTCTCTTATTCTCTTTTTTTTTTTTTCTTTTAATTTATGATCTTTTAGGTTGTGGTTTCAAAAAATTTGTAATTTTGAGACTAAAAAAAGAGAGGGGTGTTGTTGGGGGACCTATATTTTATTCATGATTGATTTTACGATTTTCACTTCAACGTACTAATTGTTGAGGCGACGATCTCAAAAAAGTTACAATTTATCCTCAAAAGTAAAGGGTGGTTGCTACTAGTAGCACCACTTTTTGTTTTGGGGGCTGATTTAAATATTGTGGTTGTAATGACACTAGTTGTTAAGTTCATGGTGTCAAACAAGTTGTAATTTTATCCCCGTAAAAATCAGTGCTACTAGTAGCACCACTTTTCAATTTATGGGTTGATTTTAAGGTTTTAGCAAGCAACATTAAAAGGTTTTTAAGGAAATGGTCACAAAAGGAAATAATTCTAATCTTGAAAAAAACAATGTGCTATTAGTAGCACCACTTTTCGATTTAAGGGTTGATTTTGGTGTTTTTGCCCCAAAAATATGAGTTTTTTGTAGAGTTCTTATTTTGAGGTCATAGTTCCCATCAAATCAGTAATTATGTTTACAAAAGAAAAACAAGGGAATAACAAACTACTTGAAAGTAATGGATACTAGATACAAGCACTAGTATGTTATTATTTGCTTAGCTCAGCATAGTGCAAAAGTAGAAATCAAACATATGCATTGATTCAAAATATTGGAAGATGGTTGGAGAGTGGTAATCTTAACAATAAGAATTGTCGTAGCGATCTGTTGAAAGTATAGTTGTAGTTTTTTATTGTTATGATGAATGTGTGCAGGCTAGAGTTAGTTTCCAAAATCCATAATGAGATGTCATGACATCCACAACTGCAACCTATTCTTAACAACAAGAATGGATAAATGTGTGTAAGTTATAGTTACATTGAATGATCATAATCTATTAGTTGGAAACAAAGCCACACTAGATATTTGAGAAGTGATTGAATATAATTTTCTTCAAAGAGTCAATTACATATATGATAGAGATTTTGTAATTTGGGTAGTGATTGAGGAAAGAACTAATAAGTGTGAGCATTTGTCTATACTAAGAAATCATCCACTTACATGAAAAAAATCAATAGAAACAAGTGTTGCATGGCAGCATAGTCCCTACCGGGTTGAATTGGGGATAAATGCATATGGATGGGGGAAAAGTAGCGGGGGCAGATGGAAATTGTAGCGCAGATGTGGCAAGAGGCATGAAGGACAGGTGATAACCATGCAAGAAATGACACGTGCCCTCTAGAGTCTGACTTATTTTGTGAAACTATATAATCCATCTTGTTATGTTCGAAATTTTTATTCTTTCCAGTAGTCCTACTTTGCATGTTTTATCTGTTCAGTGTATATTTTGAAATTGTTAGAGTTAACTAAAATTATGTTCTTTCTAGTAGTCCTACTTTGCATGTTTTATATGTTCAATGTATATTTTGAAATGGTTAGAGTTAACTAAAATTTCCATAGAGTTGTCTGTATGTGTGTCAGTAGAAAAAAAACTATATGCATAGGAGCAGAAAAAGATATGCATGAGAAAAAGATAATTCAAATTAAATAAACACAATTTTTTGACATTCAGCATAGTTGAAGATAAAAAWTTAGGAGCATATAAATATAAAAGGAGATTAAAAATAATGTTATTTGGAATATATCAAAAAATAAAAGTGTGTTACATATTCCTGGAAATTTAAATGTGTTTGTCATATAGACTGGCATTGGGGCTTCCGCGGACCCAACAGAAAAAGATATGCATGAGAAAAAGACAATTCAAATAAAATAAACACAATGTCTTCACATTCATCATAGTTGAAAATTAAAATTTAAGAGCACATAAATATAAAAGGAGACAAAAAATAGTTTTATTTGGAATATATCAAAAAATAATAGTTTGTTACATATTCTTGGAAATTTAAATGTGCTTGTCATATAGACTGGGATTGGGGCTCTCGCAGACCATAAGAGAAATATGTACAATAAATAGAACTATGGAAAGAAGAAGTGGGTGACGATAGAGTGTAATACCTGAAAAGAAGAAATGGGAAGGTATCAGTCTTTGGCTAGAGATTTCTATTCAGAAAAGGTGGAATAATTGGATTGATAAACAAAGGAGGATGTCATCAATATAAACTTACAGTGATGGTACATATAAGTATTTTTGCTATTTTCTTGTTGATGTCTTTTTTTGTTGCCTTTCTTCGGTGACGTGCTTCAAGTCCGTTTCGACGAATTCTTCAATGTAGCTTCTCAAGGGGGCGACGTTGATGTCATTCCAAATTTTTATGCTAAAAAGTTCCTTTTCTAATTCACTTAGATCAATAGAAAGAATATGCAAAGCCTGATCAATGTCTCGATTCTATACTGAATATCCGACTAGCCAGTTGTCCATGTGATCTTCACCATATTCAAGAATCCTATAAAAAAATTCTAAAGACAACGCCTTAAAATTATCAACTTGTTTATCGAAAGCTTGCTTGGTTAACGCCAATGAGTTGACAATTAAGTTGGGGTCCTGGAACTTGTTGGTCCTTCCGGATAAGTCTATTTTGGTCAGCTTTCTGAATAATGTTTATTTCTTTGATATTGCTTGCTCACATGATTGGACAATGAGATACAGGTTCTTCACCTTCTCTTTCCATCATGCTTCTAATTGAGTGATCCAGATTTTGGAGGGGAGATCATGTTGTCTTCTTGTCGTGACTGTCATGTTGTTGACATGAAAGGAAAAAGGGATGACCATGTCCAAATAGAAAGTTTCTTCATTTTTTAAATCCGTCTGTGGAAGTTCGAGCAAGTTATGTGCCCTCCTTCCCAAGGAATCCATAGTTTGTGATGTTTCCCAGGCCTCAGCAATTAGTTCCATTATTTTCTTGACATTTTTCTCCACATATCCTCTAAATGATGTGAGGAAGATGGAGGATCATTTTAACTTTGTTGCATGGGTGGCAGGCTTGGCTATTTTCAAAGGAATGGAAAGCAATGGCATAGGAATCAAGGCTTCCTCTAATTCCTTGATCTAGTCCTTGAGTATGGCATTCTTAGCCTCAATGACTCCAATGGAATCATCAAGAGAATATTTGATTGCTCTGTGAAGTCCAGAGATTTGGGACAGCCACGTGTTGGCAAGGTCAACTTCTGAACGATATTTACATTTCTTATTTTTTACATTTCTCTTTTCAATAATTATTTTTTTAGATTTGCTTTCAAAAACAACACTCTGGAATATGAAGGATTCATCTTCGTAAAAAAATTTGGTATCAACTATGTCCATTGGGTAGCTATGTTGAATCGCGTCTCCCGGCTGATCAAGGTTGTAGAATATGTTATCTATATCAGTGTCAAGTTCCATGTTCTCACTCTCAATTTCGGGCTCTTTCGCTTCCCCTACAATTCTTTTTCTCTTCTTCTACACAGGAATCTTGTGAGAACTATCAATTTTAGGATGAACCTCCTCCGTTTGAAGAACTTTGGATTTATTTGTTACTGTGGCAGGCCGTTGGAGCGATGCTTTGTTACTGTGGTAATTATGGTCCTTAGGCCTAAAGATGTTCACTGTATCTCCACAAAACTATTGTCGAGTTGGTGCCATTAGTTTATGAATGTCTGTTTTCTCCAAACGCTGCTTGAAATGAAAAAATAGAGGGGATAATATAACCCCCCAGAAATGTTGGTTCAATGTGTACGAATGGAAAATATCCTTGAGCTCTTCACTCATTAATGACAATCTCTATGCGTGTTGTATGATGAGTTGTTAGAAGTAAAGCTTAATTATTGCATACTTAGAAGTGAGAAGGTGGTGGTTACGAAGAAGAACATTTAAGGATTGGAGGTTTCATGAACGAACCAAGATGACAACGTGCGAATGACATTCCATGGTATTTGAAATTAACACTCAGAAGGGATAACAAAACCCTCCGCAAATATTGGTTTAATGCGTATTAATGGCAGATCTTCTTGAGCCTTTCACCCATCAATGACAATTTACATGGTTCATGCATGATGAGTTGTTAGCATTAAAGATTACTAATTGCATATTTATAAACAAGACATTATATATATATATATATATATATATATATATATATATATATAAACATTTTTTTATTATAAACAGGTGCGAAGGTGACGGAAACGAGGAAGAGAAAGCAAGGAATGGCCAAGTATGAAAAGTGTTCGGACGAGCTTCAAAATAGGTTTACAGGAGATAATGAGGAGAGGTGAGTGTCCAACGATGAAATCGCATGAGTCAGAATTTTTTACTGCAAAATGCGTAAAACGGAAGAGGGCATGATGGTGCAATTCAACGGACGGTTTGTATATTTGCGGAATTGCGGAAAAGTGGCCAAGTATGGAATAGGAAAATGATCGATCGGGATCATTTTCGGAATTAGGGTTTGAATATTTCGTGAACGGGCCAACCCGAGGTCCCGCGAATGACATTCCATGGTGTTTGAAATCAACACTTGGAAAGGATAATATATACTTCTAGAAATCTTGGTTTAATGTGTATTAATGGGAGATCTTCGTAAATCTTGGTTTCTTTCCGAAGGGTAGGACTTAACGACTTAATTTAGTTTTTTAATTATAAATAAGACTCTTTAATTATAAACAAGTGAAAATAAGGAATGGCCAAATAGGAAAAGCGGTCGCACAGTTTTCAAAATACAAGGCATTCGCAGTAGAGGTGAGGGCGAGCGGTTAGATTGTATGTCTCGAAAATTTTAACTGCAAAATGCGTAAAAGGGAAGAGTGAAAGCAAGGAATGGTGAAGCATGAAAAGCGGTCTAACGGGTTTCAAAATAGGATTAAAGGGGATTTCTATTAGAGGTGAAGGTCGACGTTCAAATTGTATGTATCAGAATATTTTACTACAAAATGCATAAAAGGGAAGACTATATGGTGGGGCGGCCCAGCGGCCAATTTGTATATTTGTGGAATTGCGGGTGTTGTTTGCATGTCGCGAAACAATGGAAGGTCAATATTTAGTCCGCCTGTCCAAGAACTGGAAATGAAAAAAGTGGCCAAGTATGGAATAGGGAAACGGTCGGTTGAACTTGGTTGGAAAGAATTGCGGAGGTGGTGTGCACAGGAAACAGTGATTAGGAATTGGATATTTCATGAACCCGCCAACCCAACGATCCGCGAAAGATTCAGACAAATGGAAAAGTGTGGAAAGCARACAGGCGGGCTTCAAAAATGGGGTGACAATAGTTTCACAGGAGACGTGAGGACCCGACAGTCAAACTGTAGCTCTCAAAACTTCTAAGTGCAAACTATGTAACATGGAAGAGGGTATGATGTTACAGTATGGTTGTAAATTTGTATATCGCAGAAGTGTGAGTGCTCTTTGGAKCTGATGGAACAATAGAAGTGCATCCCAGAGCCCGCCTCCCCGGGAATCCGCAATCGGATATGTGGCTAGGTATGGAATGGGGAAGCGGTCAGTTGGAGTCTGGGTGTTGTTTGCAGCCAGTGGAACAATGGAAACACAATATTGAACCCATCTATCCAGTAACTCGCCTATTTGGAAAACCACGAGCCTAAAAGTTCGTACAATATGAAGTGGGGAAGCGATCGGTCGGGCTGGTGATATAAAAGTAAGTGAAATCTGAAGACGTGAATCCGCCAACTTCCACACCTAGAAATTTTCTGAAAAACGAGTAATACATACTAAATATGTACTTCTATAAAGTATGGACATGAGATTTTATAGAGCATGTACACTTTTTAGATCGTGGGTTCTCGGGCTGGCGGGCTCAAAATTGGGCCTCTATTGTTTTGTGCTTTACAAATAGCACCTAGAATTCTGCGATATACAAATTGGCAAGTGGACTTGTGGGATGGTTGGCTCAACATTGCACTTCTATTCTTTCATGTCCTCCAAACAACACTTGGAGTTCTGCGATATACAAATTGACAGACAGACTCCAGGGCTGGTGGGCTCAAGATTGTGATTATTTACGGATGGTGATCCCTATCAACTATCTAACATTATCTAAAAACATTATTTTCAATACTAAATTATTAATATTAAATATTGATATTGTACAATTTAATTAGAAAAAAAAATTTGTACAATATGAAACGGAGAAGCGGTCGGTCGGGCTAGTGAAATAAAAGTAAATGAAATCTAAAGATGTGAATCTACCAACTTTTGCACCGAGAAATTTTCTGAAAAATGAGTGATACATACTAAATATGTACCTTTATAAAGTATGGACATGAGATTTTATGGAGCATGTACAGATCCTGCATTCCATACTTGTCCACTTTTTGGATCGCGGGTTCTCGGGCTGGCGAGCTCAAAAATGGGTCTCTATTGCTGCGTGTCCTACAAATAGAACCCATATTTCTGTGATATACAAATTGACAGGCGGACTTGCAGGCTGGCTGGCTCAACATTGCACTTATATTGTTCTATGTCCTCCAAACAACACTCGGAGTTCCGCGATATACAAATTGACAGACAGACTCCAGGGCTGACAGGCTCAGGATTGCGCTTGTTTATGGATGGTGATCCCTATCAACTATCTAACATTATCTAAAAACATTATTTTCAATACTAAATTATTAATATTAAATATTGATATTGTACAATTTAATTAGATAAAAAAAATTGTACAATATGAAACGGGGAAGCGTTCGGTCAGGCTGGTGATATAAAAGTAAGTGAAATCTGAAGACGTGAATCCGCCAACTTCCGCACCTAGATATTTTTCAAAAAACAAGTAATACATACTAAATATGTACCTTTATAAAGTATGGACATGAGATTTTATATAGCATATACAGATCCTGCATTCCATACTTGGCCACTTTTTGGATCGCGGGTTCTCGGGCTAGCGGGCTCAAAAATGGGCCTCTATTTCTTTGTGTTCTACAAATGGTACCCATATTTCCGCGATATACAAATTGACAAGTGGACTTGCAGGTTGGCTGGCTCAACATTGCACTTCTATTGTTTTGTGTCCTCCAAACAGCACTCAGAGTTACACAATATACAAATTGATAGATGAAGTCCAGGGCTGGCAGGCTCAAGATTGTGATTGTTTACAGATGGTGATCCTTATCAACTATCTAACATTATCTAAAAACATCATTTTCAATACTAAATTATTAATATTAAATATTCATATTGCACAATTTAATTACATAAAGTTATTAAAGGATTTTAAATATGGGTGTAAGTGTGTTCTTGACACATTCTTCCATGACTGTAACATATTAAATTAAGTATTAAACTTCTTGCATTATGGGTTGTTAGCATTAAAGCTTAATAATTTCATGCCTAGAAACATGAATGATGATTTTGCTGCAACATTGTAATTTGGTATTGTTATGTTCTATCTACATTGCAAATAGAATTGAACATTGGTTTGAAACTGTGTGTAATCCATTATTTGTTTACATAAAAGCCCAGTGGATCGACACAGTACATTGTCATATAATTGTTAGATGCTCCATCTTAGAACAATTTACCTAAGAAAATACAATATCAAAGAACTACGAGACTACCGAACCATGCCAATGAGAAGAGGCGCTAAATCCAGAAAAGAAGTAGCAACGAAGACTCCAAGGAAAAACAATTTAATAGCAAATCCATTTAAAAAGAAAATAAACACCGAGTAGTGTACATCTATCCTTAGAAATTGGACCCATTTCTTTGGCCAAAACATTGAATGTATCTGTCACAAACATAGGCATGGGATCTGCAGTATGCAGGAGCCATCGAGATGCTCTTCAACATGCATACAAAATTGATTACCATGCCCTTTTTTTTAGGAAATCTTTGCAGTTTTATCCTCGATGGATCATCTTATGGTAAAATTGATAGTTTTCAGAAGCTTCCCATGAGGAAGAAGACGAAAAACATTGCAGGGAAAATGGAATATCCCTTAACTGAAAGTTATGAAACACCAAGAAACCGCCTCTCCACAGTCGAAAAACTTCAGGGACACAGGTTGCACGTGAAATTCCAGAGGCCCAAATTAGTCCATTATGGGTGGAAGGAGATGACTAGTATAAATATTCCTTGCACCAGTGGGAGTTCTGGTCCTCATTCCCGAAGATGTTAATTGTATATTCAGAGAACAAGATAGTATTCCCGCAATTGAATATGTTTTTGGCTTGAAATATATCTCTGGGAGCATCAACATATCATTTCCTTATAGTGAAAGTCTTCCGCCCAGAGACTTCCTACTTTCAAGATGCAAAGAGACTATTGCATTCAACGTCAGTTTATTTTATGAAACTCCTTCTTTTGGTGTTTTCAGGACCGCCATCACTGAGCCGGGAAGTTCCGCCCATTATGGTTGATTTCAATTTGGGCGCAGGAGTGGGAACAATATTTGCATTGCCATCATCCATTATCATATCATCGCCCATTAGATCATCTTCTTCCGGCTCAGAATTCATGACATCAACCTCTGTGCCAGCCATCAATGCAACTGGGCAGGTTCTCTGAGTAGGCAGGGTTGCCTTGGAATTCTTTGGCTTGAAATATATCTCTCGGTGTACCAAGGGACCATCTCCTTTTTTTCTCCTGGGCGGAGGGAGATGAGTAGTAAGAATATGCCCTGGAATACTGGAACCTCTGGCCATCATGCCCGAATGTGTTTACTATATCTATACAAAATCGTTGCCACAAGTTAACGATAATTTCCTTTTTCTCCAGACGATGTTTGAAATGAAAATTGGGGAGGGATAATATAACCCTCCACAAATCATGGTTTAATGTGTATCAGTGGAATATCTCCTCGAGCCTTTCGTTGATCAATAACAATCTCTAGGGTTCGTGCGTAATGATTTTTTACCATTAAAGCTCACTAATTGCATATTTAGAAAAAAGTGTGAAGGTGGCGGTGACGACGAAGAGCAATTAAGAATTAGATATTTCTTAAAGGCGTCAACCGGTTGGCGCACGAAAGAGATTGCATCATGTTTGAAATGAATACTTGGAAAGGATAGCACTCTTCTTCGCAAATCTTGGTTTAATTCGTAGTAATGACAAATCTTCTCCAACCTTCCAGACATTAATGACAATCTTAACAATTCCTGCAGGATGAACTACTAGCATTAAAGCTTAATATTTGCATATCTAGAAATAAGTATGAAGGTAGCGATGATGGCGAAGAGTGATCAAGCATTGTACATTTTGTCCACCCTCCAACCCGTGAAACAGATTCCAAGAAATGCCCAAGTATGGAAAGTGGTTGGGCGGGTTACAAAAAAAAAGGGTCAGAAGATATACCCAAGAGACGTAAGGGGCCGATGTTCATATTTCATCTCAGTGACAGATATCGGTCGTCAATTTGTATATTGTGGAATTTTGGGTGTTGTTTGTGTGTAGGGGGACAATGGAAGCACAATGTCAAGAGGGAAATTTGTATATTGTTGAACTTTGGGTGTTGTATATAAAAGCATGAGACATTCAAAAAAAGGACCAAGTAAACAGAAAGAGAAATCATATGAGATAAAGGGGAATTTGTTTGCTACTTTTGTAAATCATGGAAGTCCGGGTGTTATTTGTAGGTGGTAGAACAATGGAAACGCAATGTTGAACTCTCCTATACGGGAACCCGCAATTGAAAAAGTTTGTTCAATATGAAACGGTGAAGCGGTCGGTCGGGCTAATGATATAAAAGTAACAATGGAAATCTGAAGACGTGAATCTACCAAATCCCGCACCTAGACATTTTCTGAAAAACGAGTAAGTAAAGAAAGGGAAAGTAGAGGGAAAAAGAGAAAGCAGATGGAAATTTTCGGAAGCGGGAATTGTTGTAATAAATCACCATTGATGGTCTTAAAAGTAACTATGGAGTGCATTAAACATGTTAACAGGTTCTTCAATCAAGGAATAGATATAGCGAGCGATGTTTATAGTTTCCAGGATCTGTTTGTATAAGAGAAGCGTCGAAAAGATACAAGAAAATCAATTTTTGGATGTTTACGTTTTTGTACTATTAGCTTCACCGCAAGTATAACAACGACGAATTTGAATTTTAATGTCCTCGCATTCATATGATTGTTCCATTAGACTTCGCATAGTTTCTATTCTTTTATTTCAATTTGTTTGCCAATTTGTAGATCACGAAAGTTAGGGTGTTGTTTGCAGGCGGCGGAACAATGGAAATGCAATATTGAACCCGCCTATCCGGTAACTCACCTATTCAGAAAACTGCAAGACAAAAATTTTTTACAATATGAAACAGGGAAGCATTTGGTCGAGCTGGTGATATAAAAGTAAGTGAAATCTGAAGACGTGAATCCGCCAACTTTCGTACCTAGAAATTTTCTGAAAAATGAGTAATTCATACTAAATATGTACTATAAAGTATGGACATGAGATTTTATAGAGCATGTATGGATCTTGCATTTCTTATCCACTTTTTGGATCGCGGGTTCTCGGGCTGGAGGGCTCAAAATTGGGCCTCTATTGTTTCATGCCCAACAAAGAGCACCCAGAATTTCACGATAAACAAATTGACAAGAGGACTTGCGGGATAGCTAGCTCAACATTGCACTTCTATTGTTCTGTGTCCTCCAAACAGCACTCGGAGTTCCGTGATACACAAATTGACAGACAGACTCCAGGGTTGGCGGGCTCAAGATTGCAATTGTTTACGGATGGTGATCCCTATCAACTATCTAACATTATCTAAAAACATTATTTTCAATACTAAATTATTAATATTAAATATTGATATTGTACAATTTAATTAGATAAAAAAAGTTTGTACAATATGAAATGGGGAAGCAGTCGGTCAGGCAGGTGATATAAAAGTAAGTGAAATCTAAAGACGTGAATCCACCAACTTCTGCACCTAAAATTTTTTCGAAAAATGAGTAATACATACTAAATATGTACTTCTATAAAGTATGGACATGAGATTTTATAGAGCATGTACGGATACCGCATTCCATACTTAGCCACTTTTTGGATCCCAGGTTCTCGGGCTGGCAAGCTCAAAATTGGGCCTCTATTATTCTGTGCCCTACAAATAGCACCCAGAATTTCGTGATATACAAATTGACAAGCGGACTTGCGGGATACCTAGCTCAACATTGCACTTCTATTGTTCTATGTCTTCCAAATAGCACTCGGAGTTCCGCGATATACAAATTGACAGACAAACTCCAGGGCTGGCGGGCTCAAGATTGCAATTGTCTATGGATGGTGATCCCTATAAACTATCTAACATTATCTAAAAACATTATTTTCAATACTAAATTATTAATATTAAATATTGATATTGTACAATTTAATTAGACAAAAAGTTTGTACAATATGAAATGGGGAAGCAGTCGGTCGGGCTGGTGATATAAAAGTAAGTGAAATCTGAAGACGTGAATCCGCCAACTTTCGCACCTAGAAATTTTCCGAAAAATGAGTAATACATATTAAATATGTACTTTTATAAAGTATGGACATGAGATTCTATAGAGCATGTACGGATCTCGCATTCCATACTTAGCCACTTTTTGGATCGCGGGTTCTCAGGCTGGCGGGCTCAAAATTGGACCTCTATTGTTCTATGTCCTACAAATAGCACCCAAAGTTCCACGTATACAAATTGACAGGCGGACTTGCGAGCTAGCTGGCTCAACATTGCACTTCTATTGTTCTGTTTCCTCCAAACAACACTCGGAGTTCTGCGATATACAAATTGACAGACGGACTCCAAGGCTGGCAAGATCAAGATTGTGATTATTTACGGATGGTGATCCCTATCAACTATCTAACATTATCTAAAAACAATATTTTCAATACTAAAGTATTAATATTAAATATTGATATTGTACAATTTAATTACATAAAATTATTAAAAGATGTTAAATATCTTATTTAAAAGAAAAACGCGCGTATTCGGAAACTTGCGTTCCAAAAAGTTTATACAATATGAAATGGGGAAGCGGTCCGTCGGGCTGGTGATATAAAAGTAAGTGGAAATTTGAACACGTGTATCTGCCAACTTCCGCACCTAGAAATTTTTCGAGAAATGAGTAATACATACTAAATATGTACTTTTATAAAGTATGGACATGATATTTTATAGAGCATGTACAGATCCATCATTCCATACTTAGCCACTTTTTGGATCGTGGGTTCTCGGGCTAGCGATTTCAAAATTGGGCCTCTATTGTTTATTTTCCTACAAATAGCACCCAGAATTCTTCAATATACAAATTGACAAGCAGACTTGCGGGTTGGCTGGCTCAACATTGCACTTCTATTGTTCTGTGTCCTCCAAACAACACTCAGAGTTCCATGATATACAAATTGATAGACAGACTCCATGACTGGAGGCCTCAAGATTTAATATGTATTACATATTACATGTAATATGTACAATATGAAATGGGGAAGCGGTCGGTCTGGCTGGCGATATAAAAGTAAGTGAAAATCTGAACACGTGTATCTGCCAACTTCCGCACCTATAAATTTTTCGAGAAACGATTAATACACACTAAATATGTACTTTTATAAAGAATGGACATGAGATTTTATAGAGAAAGTACGGATCCCTCATTCCATACTTAGCCACTTTTTGGATTGCGGGTTCTAAGGTTGGAGGGCTCAAAATCGGGCCTCTATTGTTATGTTCCCTACAAATAGCACCCAGAGTTCCGCGATATACAAATTGACATGCGGAATTGCGGGTTGGCTCACTCAACATTGCACTTCTATTGTTATGTGTCCTCCAAACAGCGCTCGGAGTTTCACGATATACAAATTGACAGATGGACTCCAGGACTCGCAGGCAAAAGATTGTGATTGTTTACATGTATAACATATAACATATATGTTATATATCTAACATTATCTAAAAACATTATTTTCAAATACTAAATTATTAATATTAAATATTGATATTGTACAATTTAATTACATAAAATTATCAAAGGATGTTAAATCTCTTATTTTTAAAAAACGAAGGAAACAAAACAAACCTTTTTTAAATTCTATCACGGCAAGCATAACAATGACCAATTTGAATTTTAAGGGCCTCTTGTTAAAATGATAGCACAATTGGACTTCGCATAGTATATATTTGTTTATTTCAAATTATTCTAGGAGATTAATTTTACCAAGTTCATAGATCAAGGAAAAGTGTTAAAACAAACCACGTACTACATTTGCGTCAGAGCGCCATACAAACTGACAAGCGGACTTGCGGGTTAGCTAGCTAAAAAATTGCAATTCTATTGTTCCTTGTCCTCCAAACAACACTCAGAGTTCCACGATATACAAATTGACAGACGAAGCATACAACCAAGAACCAACTAAACTCCAAACAGGTCGCAAACAAGTTCTCACAAGGTTCCATAGAGCAGCATGCATCGAACTTTGCATCAAACAATTTGATATACAAAGAAAAGACGTCATGGCAATGGTTTTCTCTTACATCTGGTATATGCTCCCATGAGAAAATAATTGGGGCCATGGGATATATGGGGTTTGCTACCATGCTTCCCATTTTTGGACCAAACAATCTTATACGCATGCAATCTCAAGTACTCGAGTCCGACAAAAATTCATCTAGGTGTTGAAGAAATATTACAGAGACACGAGATATTTTCATTTCCTGCCAAAGCTTGATATTGTTTTTTTTTTCTTCTTGTCCTTTTTTTTTTCCTTCTTTAGCCGATATGAAATATTGCATTGTCCTCATTTAAGGTAAATTTGTTGTGTATCCGAAAGTCACATAGCATGTAGACACTGCTTGCCTTTTTCTATAGGTAAGCTTCATACGACAATTCTGCCAACCTAGGAAACACATCTTGTAACAGAGGTTGCCTAATTGTACAATGCACGGTTGTGTTTCCCACAGTTCGGATGGCAGCATTGAGGCAATGTCCATATATATATGGACATTTTTCACCGCATCACAAACAATCAATCGCATCATCACTTATCAAAGCGGAAGCAGAAGCAGGAGAGTTGCATTTCGCACACACAGGCTCAAAGGGGGTCGAGTACAAATTCGTTGCAACCAAAACACTTTCAACCTAGAAACACAAGCATAGGAATTAATACATTGAACAATATAATACACAACTGCACACCCCCCCCCTCTTAAAAAAAAAAAAATATTAACAAGTCTCAAAAATTTGGTGAAGGATATTTGTATAAGCAAAGTGAGGATGATTCTGTGGATGTATACGCACAACAGTTGTAGAGATAGCTAGTTTCTTCAGATCCTGTACTATATTGTTACAAATGTTGCTTGGGTTGTGCAAAAGATCTTTTCTCTAACATCCCTTTTCTTTGTTATATTTTTGAAGAGCATAAGTGGAAACTTCCCTTTATGCAATTGTTGTTCCATTGATGAAAACAAATTTGAATAGGTATCGAACAATTACAACTGCAACATAGAACAGTGCAATATTTGTGTAACTTACCCAAGATACATGTACATGCGAAAGTAAAGGACAAAAACTGGATATGGAAAGCGGTACCATTGCCTTGTTGATGTCWRAATCTCCATCCTTTATATGAAGAAAGTGTTGCGAGCCAAGTTTTCTCGCCAGTGTGATAGTTGCGCCAATGGTTCCGATTGGGTAAATATCACTACTCTATGCAAGTTGACTGATAGTCGCGTCCGGGATGAAATGATATTCTAAACAGACAATGGGATTTTTTTCCACAATACTTGTTTCATTGAGAAAAATAATCCGATCACAATCACCACGGTCATATACTGTTTTGGGCAATATATTAAAATTTGTAATGTTTATCCCATTACCCGGCAATATCTTTTCTGCATGTTTTTGGACAAGTTGTGTTGGAATAGTCAGTGTGACTATCATCATGGCCTCCTTGTCTGTCATGTTAGCATGCATAATGGATCTAGTTTTGTTTTCCTTGTCCAAGTAGGTGTTATAGACGACCATTATGTCCCCGATGAACACTTGTCCAGTTCGGCGGTTGTTCAAGCCCTCTATTGATAATACTTTGGGTGTTACAACTCTAGACTTGGTGACAATTTTTCAACAAGAAAACTAAAGTGAATGGTAGTGTGCAATTTTTTTTTTGTATTATTTTTTTCACTGGCTTAAATCTACATTTAGACACATAGTTTCGACGAACTATGGATCCAAAGTTTTGCAACCACACCTCTTAGTCTACGGAACCTGCGTTATGTTCGGCATCTCGCTTGTACTTGTTGATACTTCTTGTGAACTGCAAACCATGTATTTCATATGACATCAGCATATTCACCATGTCATAGATGAATAAATAGCCAAGGATATTTGTTTGGTAAACATACTAGGAACAGAATGTATGCATCTTTACCTTTGGCCTTGTCGGTATGTTGATGTCTGGGATGACTGACTGTTCATGGCCATGTCACTAGTCCAACTTTTTCTGATGCAAGCATGTGTATATGAACATCAGAAGGACTAAACAAGTATATGCATTGTATATTGTCCATAATAGTTATTAATGTCACATGCAGGGTGGAAGGAGGTGGAATACGAAATAGGGTGTCAAGGAATATACTTAGGAAACATGAGGACCCGAGCGTCAAATTGTATGCCTTTGATTTTTTGACTGGAAAAATGTGTAATAGTAAACAAGGTGTGAAGGTGGGACACGATGGCCAATATGTATATCACAGACCCTCGGTAGCCATGGGAGAAATCTTGAACCTGCCAGGCCGACACCCGCAATCGAAAAAATGGGTAAGTATGGAATAAGGTAGAAGTGTGACCATAATTGTGAAACTATTGGTCCACCAACCAGCACACCAAGGCATTTTCGAAAATACCACTAAGAAGAGAAATTAGAAAACAAAAGGAATAATAGAAAATGGAAAACGTAGAAATGGGGAGGGCAGAAAGGCCCATTTCACAGTTGGTACACCTTTTTGAATGTTGTACCACAGAACCCTTTGTTGTTGCACATAACAATTCATATTCCTATCCAACCAACCTGTTTCTTCCAAGGTAGCAACATCGAATATACAATGGACATGAAAGCAAGTTAGTCATGTAAAAGAAAGAGAAACAGTTCTATTTATTCCAATGTAACAGCAAACAGAATACGATTCACATGAGAATACGCACAAATATATGTAGTATATACATACAGGTAAACCCAAAAATATATATTTGAAGGAAGAAAAGAACAAAAAAACAAAAGGTGCAAAGCAGCAGAACAAGCACAACAACCATATAAACAGTAAATGAAATATTGAACACTGGAATATGAAATAAGAGTATAGGTATCCACCTCTGTAACTCCTCATCTACATTCTTGCCAAAGAGTCCATCGTCCTCTCCAGCGATTCTGTTTGTTTAAATGGAAAAATGCAACAGACATGAAGGAGGTTAGTATGCAAGAAGACATTTAATGAAGATAAGTTATTATGTAGGAAGCACTACTACATATGACCAAATTTGTCATAGTTATTCATTGTTATTTCCACACATATCTGTCGCACTTTCCATGAAAGAAAAGACTATTTTTCATGGAATTTTTTTCGTCGCTATATCCATGAACCAAGTATTCATGGAAACAACGACAAAATAAGCCCTCCACGTGTCATCATCCTCAAGATAGTTTTGCCTTAAAAAGCGTGGCAATAGCGATGAAATTTCGTTGCAATAGGGACGAAAAACCATGCCAAAGTAAAAAACTTACCAACATATTACGACGCAGATGCCATACGTGCGACGAAAAAGCATGGAAAGTTGCGATGAAAAATCATGGCAATAGCGATGAAAACTGTTGGCAGAGAAAAAACTCATGAAAAGCTTACGACGCAGATGCTATATGTGCGACAAAAAACTGTGGAAAAGTGCGATGAACTTTCGTGGCAATAGTGACGAAAATCCTTGTCAGAGTAAAACCTAATCATTAGCTTGCGACGAACTTTCGTCGATATTGCCACGCCTCCTGTAGGTTTAAAAAAAAAATCTATATGAGAAGTTGGATGTTGGGATTCGTGAGATATTCTAAAACAATAGGTATGATATCCACCATTTCTTATTGCTATAAAAATTTAGTAATATTGTAGAATTGTGAATTGAAACGTATCTTAGGTAAACATTAACGATACAAAGGATTTTTGTCAATATCTACACTAATTGAAAGGTTTGAGAAGAACTTGTCCACAATGGATTCAACCATGGGAGTGGATGGGGGACATAATTAGAATTAGGGTAATAGGGCTCTATGGAATTAAGTGGCTCATATCCCACCATGATTTTATAATTATAATGAAGTGGGGTATATTGAAAGGAGTTACTTATATCCACACCATCCTTGATGTGGGTACTACCAAAAGACAATACATAATACACATGATTGTGTAAAATTGATCAATAAATGGGAGTAACAATACATGAGATAGAGTAGTGATAATATGGTGAATTGTGAGCTTTATATCCATGGTGAAAATATAGTAGGTTGTGCCTACATTGGGATCAATATCGTCACCTAGTTTGGAGCCAATTCTAGAACAAACATGAGAGATGCAAATCAAGGACCCATATATCAAGATTTATAGTGAGCACCAAGGTTTGATGTACTATGAAAGAAAGTTTACTTTAAATATGTAATTAAGGTGATGCAGGAAGCTATTCATGCTAGAAACATACTTACTATGAATGCAATAAATAGAAAACCTTCCATAATTTGGCCACTAAGCCAATGCATGATTCTACTAGTATATATAGTGGAAGATGAAGTCAAAGAATTTTTGAAAAGTTTTCTATAGATAAGATACAATGATAAATCCACAACAAAGTTAAGGGAGGTCCTTGGGCCAATTTTAGAGTCACCAATAAAGGCACAAGATAGGCCCTTAAACCATGTCCAGTGAACAAGGTATGGAAAATAATTTATCTTAAATGCATTGATTCAATGATATGAAGTGTGAGAAGTTATGCTCAACTTTGGGTTGGATGTTAACATCCTACTAAAGTAATCATGGGAATTCATGGGATGACCAAATTGGGTCCATTTTTCGATCTAGTGGTATTTGGTGAACCAATCACACATTTTCCCCATTGTCAAATTGGCGAGATGGAATTTTATCTCGATTATCTGAATATTTATGCTTACTTTGAGTTCATTGACATAGTAGATGACAAATATCCATACCTAGTATTGTAATGGATTGATTGGGAATTTGATAATGATGTCATTTGATAAGAAGGGTTATTAAATGGTATATCCATTGGATCTAATGTAGGGAAATACATTTGTTAAATAGATAGAAGAAGTATTGGATGAAGGTGTTTTTCGATAATCTCACCATAGGATAGTGGGAAGACTACATTAATCCAACTTCTAGTGGAAAGTTGAGTTGGAGAATAGTATTCTCCTATGTCATTTATTCCAAAGTGTCCATTACTTTTGGGCCGCCTAGAGAGTATGAGAATTAGTTGACACAAATATGCACACTACCAAATTCCATTAAGTGGATTCATGTAGAGATTAAAGATCCACTAGTGTTTAATGGCACAACTAATGCCACAAAGTTTATGGAACACATAACTTAACACATCATGTTTGAATAGAGGGTATAAACATTGGATATCACTTTGGTATATATCCTTG
>JASDQU011102748.1:0-28063 GCA_032191745.1 Picea mariana
CATAGGAAAATGCAACTTCTTTTCTTAGGAAAAGTTCTTCTCCCTTCTCTCTTTAGGAACTCAGGCCACTGACCCCTCTGAAGGAAACAGTTAGGTTTACATCATTAACAATCATAGGGATGACGAAAATAATGTGTAACACTTACGTACCACCTATTCATTCTCCCATGTCGCATCCTCAATGGGTAGATACTTCCATTTGATCAGGTATTCTTTGATGTTTGTCTTCCTGAGCCTCTTCCCCCATACCTCTAGTATCTCCTCCGAAATAAAAATAAGTTTTCCCTCTTCATCCAAATGAGGCAACACCTCAATGGGTGTGATGTATTGGCCAATGGCCATCTTCAAGTAGGACACATAAAACACATTGTGTATCCCGTTGCCTTGTGGAAGCTCCAGCTCATAAGCTACACCCCCTATCTTCCTGTTGATCTTCTAGGGTCCAAAGAACCATGACTGTAGCTTCTCTTCTCCGCTTCTTTTTATAGAAGCCTGCCTGTATGGTTGGAGCTTTAGATGGAATAAGTCACCAACCTCTAAGGTATGCTCAACTCTGTGCTTATCTTCTTGGACCTTTTGTTGGTTCTATGCTCTCTGTAAATGATCCTTCATCTCTCTAAGGATTTCCTGACTCTGCTGCACCCAATCCTGTACCATCGGAGCCATGTTTTCACCAAAATAAATCTCCACGAAAGAGAGTGGATCATAGTTGTATAATTCCCTGAATGGTGTCATGCATATGGACATGTGACAGGTGGTGTTGTAGCAGTATTCTCCCAAGTGAAACCACCTGACCCATTCTTTCTGTTTCCCTGCCACATAGTTCCTGAGATAGCCTTCCACCCATTTGTTGAATATCTTGGTTTTTCCATCCATCTGAGGATGATAGTTGGTACTAGGGTTCAAGGCCATACCAACTAGTCTAAAAAAATCCTGCCATAATGTAATCATGAATCTATTATCTCTATCAATGACAATGGTTTTGGGTAGGACGTGCAGTCTAAAGATATCCCTGAAAAACAATTCGGCTACCTGTGCTGCACTGAAGTCTGTGGCTATGGAGAAGAACTGTGCAAACTTTGTCAACTTGTCTACCACTAAGAAAATGCAATCTTTCCCTTGCACCCTTGGAAACCCTGTGATGAAATCCATGGATATTCTTTCCCACTTGTGCTATAGGATGGGTAGGGGTTGCAATAGTCCCATCGTCTGGTGAGTGTGCCCATCCTTGTTCTCTTGGCATGTCCTACACTCCTTGATATGCCTCATTACATCCTCCTTGAGGCCCTTCCATGAGAACCTCTCCCTCACTTGCATGTATGTCTTAATAATTCCTTGGTACCCTGCCATTGGTAAGTCATGACATGCCTACAACACTTTGGCCTTGAAGCCTGATCCAAGAACCAAAAATATTTGGCCCTTGTAATAGATGAGGTTGTCAATGACCTAGAATTTATTACCCTGTACTTTCCCATCCATTAGCTAACAAGAGAACTGATCCTTTGCATACTCCATCACCAAGTGGTCCTTCCAGTCAATAGACAAATTTGTCATGGCATAGATGGATGGCCTTCTATACAATGCATCAACCACCATGTTGTTCTTCCCTTTGACAAATTCAATGTCAAAGTCATAGGCTTGTATTCTGCTTACCCATTTTTGTTGCCTTTCATTTAAGTCCTTCTTCTCCAATAGGTACTTAAGACTCTTATGATCTAATTTGACCACAAACCATGCACCCACCAAGTATTGTCTGAATTTGGCTAGAGCGTGCATGATAGCCAACATTTCTTTGTCATAAATTTTGTAAATTAGCTCAGGTCCCCTGAGTTATCGGCTCTCATAGGCAAGAGGGTGCTTGTTTTGCATCAATACGACCCCTATACATTCTCTAGAGGCATCACACTCCAAGGTAAAAGGTTGGTCGAAATCTGGTAGGGCTAAGACTAGGCACGTGCTCATCACCTTTTTCATCTTGTCAAGTGTAAACTGAGCCTCCTCACTCCATTTGAAGGCTCCCATATTCATCAAATAGTTCAAGGGTGCGCAAAGTTGAGAGAACCCTTTGATAAATTTTCTATAGTAAGTGCACATGCCTAGAAATCCCCTTAATTCTGTGAGTGTCTTAGGAGTAGGCCACTCCATAATGGCTTTAATTTTCTCTTGATGTACCAGTACCCCCTTTGCTCCGATGATGTGTCCCAAGTAAAGGACCTCCGTCATTCCAAACTCACATTTGGACTCTTTAGCATATAGTGACTTCTTCTCCATGACAGACAAAATATGATCCACATGCTGAAGGTGTTCTTCCCACATCTTGCAATAAATGAGAAAATCATCAAAAAATACCAAAAGGTGCTTCCTTAACTACTTGTTGAAGACATGGTTCATGCAAGATTGGAACGTGGATGGGGAATTGGTTAACCTGAAGGGCATCGCCAAGAACTCATAATGACCATAATGACACCTGAAGGTAGTCTTTGGGATGTCCTCCTCCCTCATATTGATTTGATGGTAGCCAGGACATAGGTCATTTTTTTTGAAATAGATAGCCCCATGTAGTTGGTCCAACAATTCATGAATCCTTTGTATTGGATACCTATTTTTGATTGTCTTTTTATTCAATGCCCGGAAGTCAATGCACATGAGCATAGTTCCATCTTTTTTCTTGAGCAACACTACTAAAGAAGCAAAAGGGTTAGAGCTTGGCCTGATGTGCCCCATGTCCAAGAGCTCTTTGATGGCTCTATCTATCTCATATTTATACTTCTTCGGATGCCTGTATGGTGTGGTGATGACTGGTTTGGCTCTTGCCTCCAACTCAATGATGTGCTCAAACCCCCTATCTGGTGGTACCCCTGGTGGAATCGGTCCAAACACTTTGTTGCGTTTGTCAATGATCTCTTGGATTTATCGAGTGTAATGAACCTTTCCCTTCTCATCCACACATGCCAAAATCCTACATTCATTTTCATACACTATCTTCTCTCTCCTGAAGATTGCCTCCATCCTCTTTGGCATAACTACCTTATCATAATTACCTATCATGCCTCAGAGCACTACCTTTCATCAACGCTCCTCTGTAAAGTATATCTCCATGGTCTTCTAGTTGGTGGTTATAGGCCCCAACATACTGAGCCACTGATCTCCAAGGATTATGTTAGTGTCAGGGAGTTCCATCACATACACATCCTGTATAAGCTCATGCCTACCCAATGTTAGCTTCATGCCTGGAATGTACCTGTCATAGAGCATAGTGCTTCCACCTGCTACCTCCACCTCGAACCCTTCAAATTCAACCATGGGTATATGACTCCTTCGCAACAATGTTGAGTCAATGAAGTTGTGAGAAGATCCCCCATCAATCAATAATGATACCTTTTTCCCCTGCAAGACTCCTCTCATCCTAAAGGTGTTATATTTGGGCACTCTGTTGATAGATGCCAAGGTGGATTTCCCATCAATCGTACTATCATGTCATGCGATATCCTCCTATGTTGTCTATGTTTTTTCGGCCTATGTTCTGTATCTGGCCGAAATCTTCCTCTTCCTCATTATCTGAAGTTACCTCTATGTAGTGCACTTGGAAATGACCCATGCACTTGTGTGATGGGTTCCATGGCTCTTTGCAAGTGAAGCAAAGTTTCTCCCTTCTCAGTTCTCTCCTGGTGTTCTCATCCATTCTTCCACGACCCATGTCAAACTCCCTTGGTCACGTCCTCCCTAGTTCATTGGAGGTCTTTGATCTCTTCCTCCGGTGTTAAGAGGTGGTCTAGGAATTTTTTTTGGTTTGGAAGCTAGACCTAGGTCCCTCGTTCTCCAAATAGCATCCTGTAGATTGCTAGGCTTAAAATCCTTTACCCAACCCTTCAAGGGTTCCATCAACCCTTTAGTGAAAATCATCATAAGTCTAGTTGGTGATATATCCTGCACCATGAATGCTAACCTCTAGAACTCTTCAATGTATACCTCAGATGTTTCTATTTGCTTGAGTTGTGTGAGCTCCCGAAAGTGCAGCTCAGGATCCCCCTGATCAAATCTGTCAATGAGTCTCTGAGTGAACTCTGTGTAGGTCACTATCTGATTGTGGCCTAGTGTGGTGAGTCCATGATACCACCAATCATGATCTTTTCCATCCAAGTACATAGTGGAAAATTTTATTGCTTCCATCTCCCTCATGGGATTAAGCTGCAGATAAGTGTCCAGCTTCTGTACCCATGCCTTCACTGTCATCTTGGTTGTACCATCAAAGTATGGGATTTCCATCTTCCCTGATCTTCATTCAAACTCATAATTGATCCTGTGGTTTGGCCTGGGCTTGTTTCAGAACTTGAGTTGGTAGTATTGATCCAAGGACATTTTCCTCTGAATTATCATATCCAAGTCATGGTACTCCCTGGTACACTATGCCATCTGCTCAAAATATTCATCTACCTGCACATGCTGTACTTGTTCATATTCGAATGTGGGAAAATATGGTCTAGGGTTATCCCTTCTTCCCATCTGTCCATGTGATGTACCCCCTCCATGGATTCCCTCATAAATGGGAGTTTTTTGTGGATTATACCTGTTTCCTCCATGGGATCCACCAACCTCTCTTCTTCCATACGTCTCGAGGTCTTTCCCTTGATGAGTCATCTTCATCAATAGCTAGGTTATCCGAGTTTGGTTCTCATCAATATTCCTCAGATTCCCATCTACCTTTTTCAAGGTCTCAGTGATTTTGGTTTGTCCCTTCCGGTTTATATCCTAACTTTCTTGTAAGTGATGGACCAGGTTGCTTTCTATAATGTTTAGGGTTTTATAGAATTTAGATGCCAAGTAATCCAAGCCCTGTGGCTCACAGTCATCACCTGAACCATCCATTTCAGCTTCTGTTTCACTGGTATGCTTATTCCTTTGGCCCATATAGATACCACTGTACCTCTGCATGTGCTAATCCTCACAGGTTGGGAGGATCAGAGCTCTAATACCACTGCAATGTTCCCAAGCCATGGTTTTTCTTGGAAACACTAACTAACCACTGATTTGATTGTTTATTGTTGTGTATAAAGGTTGGCCATGAACATTGTGGCCTTAGGGTTTATTTTGTTATTCAACCACAATTAATACAAGAAACATTTCAACATATGAAGATCTTCAACAATAGATAAGAATGGAACCACAAACAAGATCTGAAATTTATTATAAGAAAGCAAGAACTTGATACAAATAGAGAAGAATATCTATAATAGCTTCAGATGGATTCAATACAATAATATGAGATGCATACAAAATGCTCCCGAAGATACAAATTAATCCTCCCAAAGGTTGCAATAGAACATGAACACTCCAATACAAAACTAGGGTTTAGCCTAACCCTCAAGTTGTTCGTACGGCCTGCTGAAGACAATGGAGACCAAGGGTTCGACCCTCTTAAAGATGAATACCCCCAAATGATCCTAGACTCCTCCCAATGATAGACAAGGGAAAGGATAGCCTCCTCTTGAAGTATGGAGCCCAAATACTAAAGCCTCCTGCACAAACTGCAGAAACCCCAAACTGGTATGCCCCTCCTGAAACCCTGAATATGACCAATAATTCATCATGGATGGATAAGGGCTATGAATCCACTGAAAATCTCTAGGACGATAGATCGGGAAGTCACAAACCCTTGAGATAAGTTTCAAGGTTGGATCTGGGCTATAGCCTCCTAGATTTGAAAATCACTGAAACACCAAATCATCCTCTATCTCCCAAAATTATCCCAACCTGCAGACAATGATAGGGATGTGATAAATCCTCAAAGAATCCTCCAAACTGATGAGAAAGGGCCTACAAGAAAAACCCTAATGTGAAAATCTCCCAAAGCTTCCTCCATAGGCTGGATCAAACTCTTCCTCAACAAATGGTGCGCCCCTACTGGAAAACCCTAACTTGTATGACCCTGCTGATCTTCCTGAATAGATGATGCATGTAGAATTGTGTGGGTAGAGTATTTCATCCCCAACACCAAGCTCCGAACAAGGCGAGTGGAATATTTCACCATTGATTTGTTCTCTAGGGTTTGTAATATCAAAACCCTCAAAACTGTATGCTCAAGAGCATCAACGAGCAAATATCAAATATCCAAGATGATATGAGAGGTGAGCCCTAGCCTTCTCTTTATACTTTTTTATGTTTCCCTGTTGAGTTAAGTTAACCCCTAGGGTTAATTCCTAACTCAACCTCCAACGCTTCAATTCCTTCATTGAGTTACCTTTTTAACTCTCTTTACCTTTTCACTAAGTCAACTTAAAAATATAACATTAGTTTGGTTGAATTTTCCCCTTTGTGTGAGACTATGGTCTAGTGGGGATGCCTAGACCACTAAGTCTTCCCAAACCTATTCATCAAGAGGTGGGGGACATTACAACCCCTAGTAAAGACCATCACCATCGTGAAGTTACTATGCTAGGAGGAGATAAGAATCAAAATGGAAAGAGGAATACCGAGACATAGATCATAAGGAAGAAAGGTAGAAAGCTCAGTAAGAAGAAAGAAAATTTGGAGAAATTATAGGAGTTTTAGAGAAGACTTCGCAGAAGGAAGGTCTCCAGAATTCAAACTTTGTCAGAATATCAGAGAAACTCTGATTGGCACTTCTCCATGGTAGAGAGATATGACTATTGGAGGCATTATAACCATTAGATCAACATTTTTGAATGGTTATAACAACAATTATGATCAACAAGCTCATCATTGGACTGTTGGGACCATACCGTAACAGACATAACTGCATTGATGAAGGCTTCTTATCTATTGGAAGGATCCATTACATCAATGTCTACTTATCCCTATGACTGTTGCACCGAGCACACTTTCGCGAATTGTATTCGAGCCAACTAGAGAACTCATTGTTACAGTGATGTTCTTATTGAGACCTTGCCATCCATTCTATTGCATTGATAAAGTGTTCTTCAGCTTGAGATATCTGATCTCGAGTGTGCATGTCGGACGAGCGCAGCATTGTGGAAAAGTCAGTAGAGGAAATTTTAATCAATCTAATGGAAGAGAGAGTGATGTCCATAGGAGTTCAAGCCTCATTGACATAAGGAGTGCAAGCCTCTTCATCGACTTATTGCGTATCCGAACCATCTCGAGTTGCAGATGAGAAAAGAACCAAGCATTGAGATGACTTGGTAAACACAAATTTAATCCCTTCCATATTGCTCGACTAGACCCCACCTCTGGCCAACGTGGTGAATCGTGATAGTGTCCCAAGGGACTTCAACTACACCTTGGTCACTGCGTACCTCCCGAAGGGAATACGCATAGGCAAGCCTCAGCCGGATAAGATCATGACACTAAATATCAGTGAATTTAACCTAGGGGATCGTAAAAAATTCAGCATGCTCACTCCTCATAGGTATTTGACTAGGACGAAGGGGAAGAACTCAAGGATAATCACCCAACCATGGACTATGGGCCTCGCATAGTCCACCATCATGAACGTGATGAAAATACCCCATTTTGGAAGGCACCAAGAGGTTAACGCATGTGTTAAGCTCCTGTTGTCGAGCTTCCATGGTGGTTATTTGTGGCTAGACACATGCATCACCGTCGATCTGGTGTTGATCCATCGGATCACTGGATTGAGCATGTAGGGATCAGAACCATAAGAATTTTACCTAGGTAAGGTTGCAAACCATGCCCTGGAAGAGAAGATTAAAGATACATACGATGATGTGGAAAAGGGGAAGCGAGGCTACATGGTAGCCTCCATCCATAATCATGCAGTGTGCCTTGATTTCCAGTTGATTGCTGGTAATCTAGTCTAGATGAACAGACCCATGCAGGTCACAGGGTTTGTTGTTGACCTCACAGGGAAATGCGTGGAGAGGCTACAGATCAATTTGGCAAAGTAATTAGTTAACCAGTTAGACGAATACTATCGCGAAGCTCGGGATCAGGGCTACAAGTTACATTTTAGTTGGTTGATGATCCTCATCGTGTTCATAGCTTGGGAGATGCCGGAAGGTGCAACCTTCCCTGAACTAGAGCCATATGAAGCCTTAAACGTGAAGTTCACTTCACTATGGTATTCAAGCGATATGGGAAAACAATGGAAATCAAATGTGATGTTCCACACCTACTACCTACAGTTAAAGAGGGATATTGAAGCTATCCCTCGTATAATGTCAAACACCCTACATAGGTTCAGGCCATTTTTGAAGTTCCACGCCGACGAACATTTTATCTACATCACTATGCGCGAAGACAAACACAAAGAATTACTACAAATTTATTACAAACTCATAGAGGAAGACCTAGAAGAAATAACTAAGGAGTGGCCTATAGAGCTCCTTATCCCTGTTGATCCTATAGAACTATCCGATGTTGAACTAATTAGAAGCTTGGTGATCACTCATGAAGGGAATGATACACCTAGAACTGGTAGAAGTAAGAAAATAGAAGAAGTCTAGTAGCTGAGCAGTGCATCCAAAGAAACTGCTTCAGAATCACCTGGAGGAGGAGGTGATGACGAAGTAGATAAAGACGAGAGCAATGGAAAATAAGATCAACAAAATCAAGGAGAAGTAACATCGCCACAGAATCCCCTTGATGATGCAAAGAAATCTCACAAAAGAAATATTTCTCCCACAAAACCCTTATCGCGAAAGAAGTCAAAAGATAGTAAGACCAAGATATACAATGTGCTCACACTCGATGACTTTGAATTCATCATCGCAGTTGTATCAGATGCTTCGGAAGACCTTTTGTAGAGGAATGAAGCTGATAAAGATACCATGTATGAAAGGCTTGAATCATAACTACGAGGGGTACAATAGGCCCTTCACTCTAGCTTCACAGTGTCCACTGCACCCCCTCCATCAGAAGAAACAGAGTTGGGAGATGAGCCTACCCAACTTCACAGACTAGCCGATGCCACAAAACAGGCCACAATGGCGCTAAAGCAAGCCCATGAGGAAATGATAGAGTAATGACAGGTTGCGAAGTAGGAAAAGGATAACCTACAAACAAAGTTTGAAGAGGAGAAAGCATAGATCCAACATGAGAAAGAACAACTTCTCACAGAGCAGGTTGGAGTAAAAGAAGCAGTCAACATAGGACTTGTCTCTATGACAGGCTTAGAGAAAAAGGAGGAAGACCTAGTGGAGCATCAAGTAGCACAACTTGTTGAAGCCATCCAACAAATTCAACAGAGAATAACAGATCTAGAGCTACAAATATTACCAAGTACTCCATAGGACGTGTGATACCAAAGTGAATCCACTTCCCAGAGCATAGTTTAGAGGATCAGAGAATTATCTTTGGAATGTCAACAACTTAGCAGTAGAATTGCACAGACTTATGAGAAATTTACTGAGGACCCTGAATTGAAGACACTGTAGTCACAACTCCAGGAGAAAAAGAAGAAATCCGCGACGACACAGGCATAGCTAAAGCTCTTGTCAACAGTTGAGAGAATGAAATTATCCCAGGAACAACACACTATTCAACAACATGTCCATGCCATACAAAGAAAATTCATGAAAGTGACTCAGAGGCTCCAGCCAGCCCAAGACGCAGCTTGCTAATTGTTCGAAGAGATTGAAGGATGAGGAGAAGAACTAGAACAAGTAGTCACTTCATTAGAACAATGCTTAGAGGGACCTATGAATGAGGCAGTTCTTCAGGAGTTTACTGAGCAGGAGGCACTGGCTAAGTAGCACGATGAAGCAACTCGATCTAGGCCCGAGGCTTTTGAAGCAGTGATACCCAAAGAAAAGTGACTCGAGACGAGTCACAAGTGAGTGTTGGGGGCCTATTGGCCCTTGAACACATTTTGGATATCCTTGGTCAGGATTGACCTATTTTGGGACTTCGACAGACTGTCTAATGTGGAGCGCAAGTTGATGCAGAGATCATGGGATGTTGGCGCCGTTTAGAGTGTTTTTGGGTTTTGGGCTTATGTAACAGGTATGGGGATGTTGTCCCATGTGTTTACCCATTTTTTAGTTCCTTTTGTAATGTATAAATATATGTCCAAGCAATGTAAGAGGGGAATATAGACATCTGTGTGATGCTAGGTGCTAAGTGCAAGTAATAGTGGTAAATTCTTTGTGCACACTGTGTGAGAGTTGCAAGGCTAAGTGCAAGTCACTGTGTAAAGGCTTTGTGCTGTAACCTAGCTCGAGGAAGGAGGATCTGATGAGGTGCATGTAGATCTCCTATCTTATACGGAGTAAGGTATTGTGGCTTTGTTCATGTAGAATAATGACAAGAAGATAATAAAGAAGAGAAGAGTTGGTGGCCGTAGCCCCAAGCTGGGTGTGAACCACGTATATCCTGTGTTGTGTTTTCTTTGTGCATTATGGTTTTATGGTTCATATGATTAGTGCTTAGTGAAATAATGCATGCTTAGATAGATATGATAGCTTACTGCCTAATAAAGTGAATAAGATGCTAGATTTGATCTATGTTAATGTGCTTAGTTCTTGAATATGTTGAATCTTGTTGAATACTGCACTGCACTATAATTAGGGTTTATTTGTGTTGTAGTCAATGGCTAAGTACTAATGAATGATAACTTCTAAGTGCTTTGTTAGAGTATTGTAATCACATATATGTGTCCCAGCTAAGGTTGCATACACTGGAGTCCTGCAACCACCCCTGCCTCTACCTCGGGTGAGACTTCATCTGCTTCGCAGGTGTTGCCAAAAGGGCCGATAGTTAGGGTTTTTTTGGTGCATTGTTGAAGCATTGAACCTTGGGTCTGCCCCTTTTCCAACAAAGGGTGGAGTGTTGAGCTCAAAATCATTGCTACCCATAGCCTTGGTGATAGTATAAGGCCCATAGAGAAGTTGGAAAAGATTCTGATGGGGTCCCATGAGACGCTCCTTCTGCAAATGTAACCATACTTTGTAGCCAACCTAAAATTTGTGTGGTACCATGTTTTGATCATGGTGCTTCTTGTACTTAGGATTGGATTTCTGCAAAATATCTTGAACCTGTTGGTGGATGTGCTAAATCCACTCAATGAATCTGGTGGATTTGTCAGTCTTAGAATGAACATGGGAAGAGTTTTTTGGTGTGGTGGAAAGAGGTAGTGCAACATCGATGGGACCCAAGTCTTGGAATCCCAGCCCCACCTGAAATGGACTATGGCCAATGGAGCTATGCAGAGCCATGTTGTAACTATATTGAACATAGGGGAGACTCTCATCCCATGTACATGGATGCTTAGAGTTGTACATGCACATGATCTTCATAATCATTTGATTGAAAACCTTTGTTTGGTCATCTATTTAGGGATGGAACGAAGTGAATTTTGTTAGCTTGGTGTCCAATAGTGACTAGAGTCTCGATGAAAATGTGCTAAGGAACCTGCTCTCCCAATTAGAGATGATGGTCTGTGGTATCCCAAAATTAATCCACACTCATTTGAAGAATAGCTTGGTAGTATCTTCTATTGTTATATTCTTCTTGTAGGCTATGAGGATGGCCATCTTCTAAAATCGATCAACGACCACAAATACGCAGTCATTTCCTTGCTTGGTGGATGGAAGGCCAGACATGTAATCAATTGAGATGGATTCTCAAGGCTTATTGGGAGTAGGAAGAGGGGTGTATAATCCTTTATTCTTAATGGATGGCTTGGAAATGGCATAGGCAGTGTAATATCTGATATACTTTTCGACGTCCTATCAAAGTTTTGGCCAATAAAAATGTTTTTGAAGAAAAACCACAGTTTTCTCGATGCTAAAATGTCCTGCCATCTGACTATAGTGGGATTCCCAAATCATCTTTGCATGCTCGCTTGTAGGAACACAGAGATGGCCCAGATGGCATAATAGTATGTCCTGAATGTGAAAATCAGTGATAGTTGTGAATCTACGCAAGAGTTGATATGTGGTGGTGAAGCCGAGATCTTGTTGATAAATTTGGGGCCACTCATATGTTTCATGTCCACATGAATGGAGCACATTGGTGAGTGCAACCATAGAAGGTCGACTGAGTCATTTGATGACACGATTTGAGAGACTTGTCTTATACTTGATGTTGATATGGAATTGTTGTAGGTAGGTGGACCACTTCTAATGGCAGTCTTTATGCAATTTACCCTATCTTTGTATGAACAGCAAAGGCTTATGATCAATGTGGATGATCATCTCCTTTCCCATAATGTAATTTTTCCATTGTTGACAAGATTGTACAATGGAATACATTTCCTTGTCATAGGTGGGGTATTTCCGGATAGTATATGAGATTGTCTAACTATGGTATGCCACCAGATGGTCGTGTTGAGTGAGAACTGCACCTACAACATATTCACATGCATCCGTCTCAATCTCGAATGGTTTTTGTATATCAAGAAAGGAGAGTACTGAATCTCAGCACAACCGATGCTTTATATCATTGAATGCTCGTTGTTGTTCCTTCCCCCACATGAAATTTTCCCTACCATTGCCCTTGGTCACCTAGCTGAGGGCCCATGCAATATGGGAGAATCCCAACTTGAATCGTCAGTAGACGTTGGCCAATCCCAAGAAGCTCCAATGCTCAGTTAGTGTGGTCAGGTCTGGATAGTCATGGATGACTTAGATCTGAGCTGGATCAACATGTACCCCTTTCTCATCAACAACGTAGGCCAAGTATTGGACCTTGTTCATGCCAAAATAGAATTTTTCCAAGTTGGCATATAGCTTGTGTTGCTACAGAGTGGTCAAAACCTATTGAATATGCCACATGTTCTCATCCCAAGTTCTACTGAAGATGAGTATGTCATCCAAATATACCACCACAAAGGAGTTGGTGAAGGTTCGCAATACATCATCCATGAACCTCATGAAAGTGGCAAGTGCATTTGTTAAGCCAAAGGTCATGAAAAACCATTCGAAGAGACCTTCTTTAGATTTGAAGGTTTCCTTCCATACATCAGTTGGTTCGATGGGAACCTGGTGGTAGCCAGACTTTAGGTCAATATTGCTGAAGAACTTTACCCCCTTGAGTTGGTCAAGAAGGTCATCAATCCTGGGAATTAGGTACCAGTTTCTGACTGTGATTTTGTTTAAGTATCTGTAATCAATGCAGAGTCGCCAAGTCCCATCCTTCTTCCACACCAGTACAATCGGGCTTCTGCAAGGGGAGGAGTTGGGTATGATCTACCCCTTTTTAAGAAACTCTTGGGTTTGACGCCTGATTTCGTCATTTTCCATTAGCTAGTGACGATAGACTAGTCCATTAGGTAGAGGTGCACTGGGGGTCAGATCAATTGGATGCTTGAATTGGCAGTGTTTCGATGCCCCGATGGGTGAGGAGAATATGTCTATGTATTCTTCCATGATCCCATCCACTTGCTTCTGCTATAAAGAGCATCTTTGTGTAGAGGCCATGGATGTGGTGGAAACCTTATTCTTACTTTGAGCACAAATCACAAAGAAGATGAACTTCCTGGTTTGTGAAATGACCTTACTACATTGCTTAGAAGATATTAAAGAAATAGTGGTAGGAGGAGCTACCTCTGGTGTCCTATATATTGTCTACCCAAAGTAATAATGACATTGCAGGGTCTAGACTCATACACATCATGACACTTCCACAAATATGGTTGTCCTAAAAGAACATCACAAACTTCAAGGGGAGAAATATCACACAATACCTCATCTTTTAAAGGCTTGATGTCGTAGGATAGACGACACTGTTGGTTGACACATAGATCTCTTCCTTGGCAAAGCCACTCGATGGTGTAGGGTTGTGGGTGCGGTGTCATTGGCAGGTCCAACTGCTTGACAACCTCTGTTGAAATCAGGTTCTTCTGACTGGTGCTATCGATAATGAAATGAAGAGAAGCCCCCTTTACCCACATCTGTGAGTGAAAGAGGCATTCCCCTTCCTCTGGTTCTTCTAGTTTTCTTGGCCATATTTTGGTTATAGTGACAGTGGTACTGGGTTCATCATCGATAATCCACCTCCCTACTTCGGGATTTGATTCGAAATCAGAATTGACCTCTGACTCAGAATCCTTCATCTCGACCACAAGTGACTTCTTGGAGCGACATTCTTCAGTATTGTGCCAAGGGATTTTATGGTTCTCACACCATTTTCCCATGTCCTTCTTCGTCTTCTCATTTCCCTTCTTGTGTTGCATCTTGGATTGGTTGTTCTCAGAGCGTCCATCTTGGCTCGATCCCTTACTATGTGGCTTATGGTCGTATTTTCCCTCCTTGTACTGTGAGGAGTTTGCATATCCAAACTCTTGGCTCTTCTGCTTAAATTTATTCTCGATCTTGACAGCATCTATAAGTCGTGCCCAATGAGGTGATGTCCAGAAACTCCATTTACGTTTGAATGTATTTATGAAAACAACCTTGGTATTTGAGCACCAGATGACACTCAAAGTCTTTGATACCTATTATCACTTTGTAATCTCCATAGGTTGTAGAAGAAAAGACAGAGGTAACTACAAAACCACTTTGGAAGCTGGGATCTAGCCCTACTAGCTTCAGAGAGAGATCTTTTTGTAGGATTTGGATTTGTTTAGTTTAGGATATTAGGCTAGTTATGAAAGCTCATTGTTTGTTTGAAATATATGTCTGATTGAATTCTTAATTTTCCATTGGGCTATGGGGTTTGTCTTTAAAGATAAGGATCTTATTCAAATTTTCTAAGGTTTTCTCCAAAGGTAAAGGTATTAAAACTATTTGGATCTGATTAAATTAAATTAAATGAATGATAATAAAAGAAGGGAAGTCCACTAAGTAGAAGAGCAATTAAGAATTCATTTACTTAATTTCAGATGAAATAACATGAATATCATTCAAAAAACATAAACAAATTATGCCGAGATAAATTATGTTCTTTAACTTCTTTTGAATAATTATAATTGAAAAAACATAAATGATTAACAAAGAATGAAAAACATAGGCAAATAAAGATTCACATCACCAACAGTCTAACACAAAAATCCTATGAATGAGCCCCTTTTATGACTGGTTGATCCTTTGAATATTTACACAGTAGCTTTTGGATGAAAAAATCAACCCTCAATACTTCAAAAATAGAAGTATTTATACAATTATTTACATCATATCCTGCCATAAATGATCATGCTATTTTGGAGGAATATCTAAACTAACTAAATCTCAAAATAAAAAAATGTAGGAATCTTGTATATTTGCTCGGATTTATGGTGTTGATTTGGTGGAATTAGTTGTTGATGACTTGTCTCTTTGAATTGCTTACTTTTTACTCCTTGTTGGTTCAAACATAAAACCTTGTCTTTACTCAAGTAATTCACATAGACCTTCCCACCTCTTTTTACTTGGGATTGATATCTTGACGATATGTTTGATGAAGATATGTTTGATTTCATGTTGAATGCAAAAGTCAAACTGTAGAGTCTCCGACAAATCTATACCTATGATGATTCCCTATATTCCTGCAAACTTTGAATTATATTTTTCCATTGTGTTCAATTTCTGTTTCTAATCAACAGAGTGATCAATTTGTCATTCAGTACTAACAATCCAGGAAGCCCTTTTTTGTGTATCACCTCAAACTTTATGAAGAACCTATGCACACCTATGTCCATCACTTGATATTTTTCTTCCAGTTGCAACATTAGGCCTTTTTTTGTCATCACCTTCTTGATCTCTAGGATGGTTTCAGTTCTGCCCTCAATCTCCAGCTTTTCTAACTCCTATTTGTTTTTGGAGTTGATAAATATGATGAGCTTTGTGGCCTCTGTTGTTTTTTCTCTCAATTCTTCCTTGATGATTTTGATTTCTCCCCTGGCTCTCTGCACTAATTCATGCTACTAAAAAATGATCTGTATGGAGGGCCAAATATCTGTCATTGATTTGTTGATATCTATCCATATGTTTTCTTTAGCTTGGGCTAAGGTATTTTCCATGGCAGTGTCTTTCCCTAATTGTTGTAGTTGTTGACTCAGTCTTTGAGACTTCTGCATTTATGCCTGATGACTAGCCTGGAACATTGATTTCAGTTCATGTAATGTCTTTACCTCTTCCTTCAATTTTCTGATTTCTTCCCCTTGTATGGACATATCCTCCATAGATTTTACAAGTTTATCAGAGGCAAATGAAATTTGTACTGGGATTGTTGTTGATGTAGAAAATTATGTTGTTCTGATCCCTGTTAGAGGCACTGCATCTAGTGGAATGATGGCCAACTGCACATTTTTATCTTTTTCTTTTATCATCTTGTCCATGTTTTCTTCCATTTCCCTTATTTTTTCATTTTGATCCATGATTAATTTTAGAATCTCTTCTTTGTGGATTTTAGTCTCAACCACTTCTTTGGTTTGTGAATCTTTTGTTGTTGGAAGCTTCATCTTCTTTCTAAGAGATTTTATATCAGTATTCTTTTTCTTTATCAACTCCTATGTTGCTTTGACATTTGTTGGATCATACCCAATCTTAAGAACCAACTCTTCAAATGATTTTGTTTTGTTATCTTTGGACAAAGAAGAGATTTTATCAAGATTTAATTGGGACTAGTTATTATTCATGGATACCTTCAATTTAGAAGAAGTCATAGAGGTATTTTTCAGAGTTAAAAAAATAATTTCTCCTGCCTTTGTGTTCATATCCATCTGGTCCACAGGATGGACATATTTTATGTCAAACTCAAAATTTGTCTTCTTGTAATTTGTTGTTGCTTTTGGGTGTGAAACTTGTGCCTGTAAGAATTCCATTTTCATTCTTCCTCTTTCTCTGTCAAAAGCGGACAACAGTCTGTGTTGAGCAGTAGAGGTATGCTTCCAGAATTGCGTGTATGTGTTGTTATTAAGAAGCTCATTCCTTTGCTTGATTTCCTTATATTTGTAAAAAATGTTTGACTCTTTTTGTCCATGAGTTGATTAAGATTTTAGAGTTGTGTCTGGATTTATTTGAGATGAAGGTGATGATGGAGAACCTGTAAACAAACTGTCTGTCTAGGTTGAAGAATGTGCTCCCTCCAAAACTATGGTGTACCTCATTTTTCCCTCCTTCAGAAAATCTGTTGTGTGACTGGTTTTAGCCCTCTTTCTGTAAACCTGAAAATATTCAACTGATACCTCTGTGACTGAAGGAAAAACTTCCTTCCTTGATCTTTTCTCTGCTTTCTTTTGAGGTGTTCTAGTTTGTGAAGTGGTTATAGAGACATGTTGCTCCTCTGGTTCTTGCAATGTGTTTTCCTGCCACTCTGCTTGGTTCATATCTTTCCACCTCTGGACTTTGTGTGTGTACATAAGGAGTTCTCTTTTGTTTGGTCCTAAGTTCATAAATGATACCAAATGGGTCATATGTCCACGTGAAACTCAGAGAAAACCTCATTTGTTTCAAAAGGCTAGCTACTTCTTCTCTCGCTGATCTGCTATTACAAATGAATGGTCCAATATGAGTTTTGATTATCAGTTGGGATTTCATATTTGTTGTAAAAAAATGAATCTTATCTGAATTTACCATTTTCCTTATATACTCTAGTTCAAATATCCTCATTAGGAGGTACTTAGGTAATTTGTAAGAAGGTAGCTCACACCCATATACTCTAATCTATGTGTAGTTCTGGTATAAATACCAATCACCTACCTTGGCTTGATTAGATAGGTGTAGGAACTTCCGAACTTCTTCACTAACCCTTAGCTCTGTGTTGTTGTTCAACAAACAAACAAATGGATGAATGAATTGATATATGAAATCTTTAAAGTTGTATTGTGTTGAGTTATTCCTCACCAATGAGGTCCATGATGTAACTGACCATGGGCTTCTTTCCTTACTTAACTTCTAAAGTGCACAAGGAAACCTATCTTATTGATAAAAAGGAAACATATAAACCAGAATAGAGGAGTATCTGAACATCCCTTCGGTTGGAAACTTGAAGAATTGATCATGAATACTATCATCCTGAAATTGTTGAAATTGAACTTAACGAAAACCTTTTCCTTTGTAGAATATATGGATATGATCAGGTTGGATTTGAGTGTGAAAATGGAAGAGGGGTATTCTATATTCTTCTTGGGAAATTGGGAATCTTCAGGGAGAAAGATCTCAAAGATCTAGTATCTCTCGGGAAAAGTTAACTTTTGGTGTAAATCATTTAAGGCTTCAATGGAGAATAGAGTGGCTAAGTCGTTTCTAGAGATCTATAGAATTTGGTCGATGTATTTAGGGGTAATTGTAATATCCCCAGGTAGAACCCCAGTTGTAATTATGAATTGTAAACATGTTTGATAGGCTAGTGAGTTGAGTTATTATAAGCTTGTAGGCTTATGTGTGTATTAGGCCGGAGAGTCTAGAGGCTAAGGCCAGTAGGCCTAATTTTTTATATGTAATTATGCATATTATTAATAAACATCATTGATGCATGTAGACCGACCAAAAAGAAAGAGTTATGGGGGACCGAACTTCCACTAGGCTGGGTAAGGGAGGGGGGATAAGTTTCTAGGAATTGGGGCTAATCTAGAGGGCTTACCTCTAAAGGAATAATGTTATATTATTATTTCCTAAAGGCTAAGATTTAACATAATATGATTTGTCCTAAGATCTTGGGGAAAGCAAACGAGTGTTAAGTGGAGCTCATGCAACCTCAATAAGACATGTGTCAATCTAGGCGCATGCAGTTTATAATTGGGGATAGTCAGCTCGTTGGGGGTTCCCTCACCATTTTCTTGCATCCCTCACCATTTTCGCGATGGTCACCACTCTAGAAGTCGGCCATACTCCCCACTCATGCACACACACACTCATGCACTGAGTATGACCTCAATTATCAACCTCTTAAAAAGCACACACCTTGAGAACCTGGAGTCATACTTGAGTTATCCTATGTATCTTCTGTGAAGCCTGACACAACTGTATTTTCCTAAGCCTATGTTGTGTCTTATCAGTTGGTTGTTGCTTCCAACACAGTTCCTTGGCTCTACATGGCTTGCTGCCATATTGTATTTCCTTACCCATTTTCATTTGTTTCCATCACCTGTGCGTTAGCTGAATGTTGTTGTTGTATTTGATAAAGAGTTGTTTTGAAGAGGCAGGTTGTCAGGCCTGTGGGAAACTCTCTCTAGGTGAGAGATTGTACTAGGGAAGTGAGTTATCCTGGAGGGAGTCCTGTAGCAGCTATAGTAATCCAAGACTTATGGTCCAGCCTGTTGTTGAAGCCTTGAAAGAGGAGTGGACAACCGATGGAATTGTGATAGTTAAGGTATACACTACTGGGGTGGGACAGGCATGTGAGGAATGAGGGTTTGTGGGATGTGGGTGTTAGTGGCTCCTGGGAGAAAATAATTCCTGTTATCTGTGTGACTTTCTTGTTCTTCTTTCCAAACCTAGGAATCCCTTGCCTAGTGGAAATTAGTCCCACCTCGAGGGTAACCCACTGCCGAGCTTGATGAGCAACGTGGTCTATAGATGGGAGGTTCGTGGAAGGTCTGGACATAGTTGGTGTACTTCAATTAATATATAAGTACCCATTCCTTTATTCATTTACATGTTGTGTAATTGTACATGCTATATTGATGTGTATTTCCTGTATATGTTGTTATATTATGGGTTCTTCCTGTGACTACTGCATGTATGATTTTACTGTTATTTTTGCATTATTCTATGTATTAGAATAATATGTTGTCTGTTTATGTTTATAATTATAGGCATATGATAATTTTTATTTCTACAAGATAGCATGGCCCAACCTTGGTGGTTGGGGTGTGACAAAATGATATCAGAGAAGAGAGAAACAAAGATACAATTGTGTAGGTAACGTTACTTGTCATGGGTTGGTGTTCAAGGGTGTGTTACAAAATGGTATCAGAGTGTGGTTTCAACACTGAGCCTGGATGGTTTATGTAAATGGTTAATGAAGAAAAGGTTTCATAGTGAATTGTTTTCGTGAGGGACATAATTTGAAGTTTAGAGCATTCATGAGTGCCAGGAAGGCACCGTGTGAACAATTGGAATATATTCAGAAGCCAGAGAAGTATAAAAATTAAAGAAGAATAACAAAGAAAAGAGACTTTAGTAACTGTGGGATTGGAACTGCAAGGTTTGAAGTTGGGTCATAAGATCTGTGCAGGGGAAATACCAACATTTTCCAACCGTCATATCTAGAAAGAGGTGCGTGAGAGTTAACCTCAAAGTCCTTTGAACTTCGTGACTTGGTTAAGTTTATGTGTTATGGAGAGAAAGGGGTTGAAGGCCGAAGTTTCGAAGTCACAGAGTGGATCTGTGCCGTAGATCCATGGAAAAGTGCTTGACCATTGGATCGATTGAAGACAGATCAGAGCCATTATATCAAGCCAAGAGCAGAAGGTAAGGCATAATGGGAAGATCATATATCAGCCGAGAGATCTACACGTGAATGGTTGTGAGCCATGGATCTCACAACATTTCGTAAATTTGATGCTTTGGGAGAAATGGAGTGTGATAGAGAAAAGAACTTTCGAAGTCCCGAAGTAGTCAATACAAACCATCTATTCCAAGGGATACGTGTCCAAACATTAATAAGTTTTGAATTTTTGGCACTCCAGAAGAATGGTTTGTAGTTGAGTGGAAGGATAGAAATCCCCAAAGTCTTGGAACACCGAAGTAACATCACTAGGGGTGACATTGACCAGTTCGGAAATTTGACAGTTCGACAGCTTCGATAAAATTTCGAAGGCACGAACTCCACGAAGTTCTGAAGCATCATTTATGACATGGTAATATGATGTCACATAGGGTGACGTGGACCTACCTAGGTCTTCCATGTGTCACCACCTTAATTGATGATAGTTGTACTATGTGGAACTCCCCAAAAGGTTAAGAAGTTTGGGAGTTCGACGTTCAGAAGATTTGAGGTGTGAAAGTGTAAAATCTTTCGAAGTCCCAGAACTTTCGATATCTCGAGGTGACTTGACTTGCTGACATCACCTGCGATGCCATGGACACACGATATGCATGCCATGTGTCAGTGAGTTATTTACCCTTAGAGAATTGATTATGCCAATTAGAATGTGACATGTGTCACCCACATGATTGGGCCACGTGTTAGCCTCTAGTATTCCGCCAAGTGACACTTCCCTTGATTATGGTCGGTGGGGCCCCTGGTGGATTTCACAAAGCAACTGAACTAGGCCAATAATTGTTAAATTTTGGAGATTCTTGAAGCTCCTAAGAATAGAGTGAATCCTCACCGCTGATTGAGGAGGGACATGTGGCAGTAGATCTTGTATTCTGAAGACTTGGCACTCTAGAGGATTCAAGGTACAAGAAGTCAAGGTCAAGGAATCCCGAAGGCCAGATTATATCTTGACTATTGATAACAGGGGACGCATGGTGCCAGTCTCAAGGTACGTAGACTTGGTACTCTGGAGGAATTGTGTTGCATTTGCATTGAGTCAAGAACTCCTAGAGGGTCAGAGTTAATATCGACTGTTGATTGGGAGAAGGTACGTGGAAACATATACCATAGTCCAGAAACTAGGAACTTTGGAAGGTTGGAGAGTATGGACATCCCAGGACTTTCGAAGCCCAAATTTCCATAATAAATCCCAATTGTTGGTTTTTGAGGAGAAGTGGACCATAGATCCACCCCACTTCGAGTGTTTTCCAATTCGGTGTTCGGGAGAAATAAGGCATGAAGTAGCAAGAGCTTCGAAATCCTGAAGTTTCAGAGCCCCGAAGCTCTCAAGGCTTCAGATAAGAACCTATCTGATAGCATCAGTTCACAGCTGTGCTAACATGCAATTTGATGGATGAAGAAAAGGGGCTAGTTCCCAAAAACTGTGTTAAAGAAGGGAAAAGGGGTTAGGAAGGAATCCCATGGGGTTCGTTTGGGTCGAACCTACATCAAAAGAAGTATTGAAGACCTGGGAATTTTATTATAGGGTCCAACAAAGATCTAAGGGCCATTATCTCAGAGAAAAGAGATCAACTGCACAAGGAGTGCCTTAGATAAAAAGCACAAGTTTTAAAAGATCATAGTTTTTTGCTCAAAGCTCATAATTGAGCAAGGAAGCAATCATTAGAAAGGTATCGAAAAGAGGATTCTAGGTATTCATCCATATTTGAGGATTGAGAAGCTTATATCATAGGAAGTCAGAATGAATATTTTGGTGACCATAAAAGGAAAAATTGTGCATATAATACCAAAATGGTATATCGTGGTTCTAGCTAACAAAAATTTGTTGTACGCCTGTTTTTAGATGTAATGGTTACATTTAAAATAGAAAAAGTTCTAAATAATGTTAAGATAAATAAGTACATAGTGGGAAGATCTAATCTAGAAAGATTGATATATATCAGAATGCTAGTATTTTGATAAAGAAGGGTGAGATGTATGCATGGAGAAAGTGACAGTATCTCCAAGGAACAATCCTACAGATTGGAGATAGCACCTCTATTATTACTATCATAATGTGTAGTGGAAGGCCATCCTCCATGGCATGAAGGTCATCAAATATGTCATGATATAAGTTGAATGTGCATGTTAGGTTGAAAAATCAGATGTGTCAAGACAGGAGAAAGTAAGAACTCATTAAGATAATATCAGTGATGATAGGATCATTCAAGAAAAGGCTAAATCAAATTTCTTCAAGAAAGAAGTTGGTGTTAAGTATCCAAGGTTAATCAGAGAACATGACTGGAAATATAATTGGGTCATCCAGTAGTTGGATCAGAGAAATCCAAATAATAATGGATTGCTGAAAACTAATATCAACATAATATGTGGTGGCAAGAATGAAAAGTAGAAAAGGAAAAACTCCTGGATGGAGTCAAGTCCATGAATATCCTAAGATAATGGAAGAAGAAATCATGAGATAGATATCAAGCTAATATGAATGCATCTCAACACTCCAGGAAGGAATTCTATAATAATAGAGGATTGTTGATGCAGTCCAAAGGTGTGAAGATATTTCCACAACAGCATGGAGATATCAAGTCAAGAATAATTTAAAAGTCAAATGACTTCTAAAGAGAAAACAATAAAGAACCAGGAAGAAGAAAATGGTTCTATGCATGGTTTTGAGTACAGAGGAGATGGTTCCTAACAAGAATCCATACTAAGTGACATAGATCCATGAGTGACAACCCAAGAGGTTGGAGGTATCACTTGAATCTATGATGGTAAGGTAAAACAAAAAATTTCAATTAATTCTATCCAGCTAGCAAAGGGGGCATATGTGCATCCTACAATATGCTAGAGATTGGATAGGTAATTCAAGTTTGAAGCTAGTTGGAAAAGAGAAGAGGAGAGTACAAGAAAAACATCATGTACTAAAGAATTTTGTCAGGAAAGGGATGAAGAAGTTCAATCATGAAGAGTAACTATATGTTGAAGAATCCAGAGTCTATAAAACAACTTGGTTTGCAATTTTAATTCATCCAAGTACGAGTTGGGATAGTTGGATTCAAGAAATTAATGAAAGATGAAGGTTAATATCAGCTTAGTTTGTGACTATAAATGCAAAAGCATCCAAGAGTGATTTGGATAGAAAGTGATCAGGTCAGAACTAATCATGTACAATGATTACAGTGAGAGCACAATAAGATTTCAGAATCTAGGATGAAGCGAGAAATATGAGAACAACAAGAAATATGATACAGGGAGAAATAAGTTACTGAAATTGCGGTAGCAACAATTGAATTAGAGTTGGTTGAACAACCATAAGAAAAAAAATAATTCTTTCTTGTTGCAAGTGTTGTTGATGATGTTTCTACATATGGAAGGAAGCAACAAAAAGTTGAAGGTTGGTTATAAGTTTGATAAAAGAAGCATGAAAGATTCTACTGCCATCATCCATACAGTTAGCATCAAATTTATTAATTGCGTTCATGCATGTATGAGTTTTTGTTTACTCTTATTGCATAATTGCTTAAGGGAATTTAGGTAAGAATTTCTTTAGCTAGAGTTATTTTATAAAATCACGTGATTATATTATTAAATGCATACCAATGGATGTGGTAAATATTGGAGGCATGTATTAATTCAAAGATTCTTAGGTTTTAAATGCACACACTGACATAGTAGAATTCCATGGTAATTTGGTTATGGGGTAATAAGCAAAGAATTAATAGATAATAACTTGTTATAGAAAGGAATGTAAGCTAGTCATGTATGAGACCGGGACATGGTTGGATATGGAAAGGTTATGAGCCACACAGGTACTAAAATCTTCCTACCTTAAAATAAAACTTGGACTTCAACCTTTTTTCTAACACTAATGAACACCACATATTTATATTCTTGGTGTAGTGTTCAGGTTTAAAAGGAAGGCATCCAATTAATTGGGAATACAATAGGAAGTGTGTGGAGAATGTGTCAACACATTGGCCAAAATTCCAACTTATGGATGGTAAGATACATGATTGAGATAAAGAACATTATGTAATTCAATGGAAGGTGCACTGAATAAGTATGCATTGAGAATTGCACTCACACATAGTAAGTGATTGAATTGTATACTTAAATGCAATTGATGAATGTGTTTTGTAATTGCATGCATATATATTATTGCATGGAAATAATTCCTCCTAACAACTGAAATTTTGTTAACTCATGAAGTTGAGAACATTTTAGGAGTTGTTAGATATTGCAACAGAAAAGTTGCAAGTCAAGTAGTCACATAAATACTAACTACACAAATTTTATTTTTCAAAAAAAGAATTAATGAACTTATAGATATTAATTATGAACATACATATACATAGAGTGATAAGTCATTCTATTTTATTAAATTGCTTGGTAATTATGATTGAATTTATAGGTGCAGACAATTCTAAGATCACCACATATGGTTTTGTACATATTGCAATTACATTATGATGTACAAAAAATACTAACAGTTTGTTGGTTCTATGTGTGATGAAGCATTCCTAATATGACAACATCCAAGAAGAATTATTAAATAGAATTTCATGTTTTGGGGGAAAAGTTGAATTCCCTTTTGAACTAAGTTTGAATTCCTAAATGAATTATTTTATGTTCTCTCGTGATAATTGCATGTGGGTGATGCAAATGAGATGATGTTGATTAAAGTTACAATGTTTACTACAAAGAGTAGCTCGGGGAAGATGTTGATTGGAAATCTCTAAGGGAAGTTGGAACTCCTGGAGCCATGGTTCTCCAAGACTTACTGATCTAGCTTGTTTCTTAAGCCCAATGAAAGGGAGGTGTAGAAACCGATGGAATGTGTGACAGTGAAGGTGTACACTCCTGGGGTGGACCAGTCATGTGGGTAATGAGAGACCGTTGGTTGGAGTGCTTTTGAGGTTTGGTACCTTGGCCTAGACCATGTTGATATGGATTGTGGACTGTGGATATCTTGGGAAGCCATTGCCCTGACGAAGATCATTGTCATTGCTCAGGGGTGGAAGGTCTTCTCAAGCAAAAGATAAGTATCAATTCTCTATTCATTGTTTGTTGTGTATCATGTATATAGGTTATAATGTTATTAGAATTTCCTGTATATATATATATATATATATATATATATATATATTGCATATATGTTCTAATGTTGCTTCCGAATGAATAGGTGTATGGGAAGAGTGTTTATGTCTATGGATTCATAGACCTACTAAGAGTTTATCAATAGTGAGATCTAAGGATGGGTGGAACATCGTGGATCTTCAGCTCGTCAGTGCTTTCAATGAGGTTTAATCGAAGCATGTAACAAGGAACAATGAGTTGAATGCTTTCCTGAAACAACTCTATGGAATAAAGAAATTGAGTTTCAGCTACACTATGACACTAGAATTGGTGCTTGAAAGTAGAGCACTAGGTGGATAACAGAATTCCAATAGATAAATTTTGGAGACTTTTGAAGAATTTTGAATTGTATATATATAAACAAGTTGCACTGAGGACAATTCAAAAATAAGGGGAGGGGTTTGTAATATCCCTAGGTAGAACCCTAGTCGTAATTATGAATTGTAAACATGGTTGATAGGCTGGTGAGTTGAGTTATTATAAGCTGGTAGGCTTATGTGTGTATTCGGTCGGAGAGCCTAGAGGCTAAGGCCATTGGGCCTGATTTTGTATATGTAATTATGCAGATTATTAATAAACAACATCCCTACGTGTAGACCGACCATGAAGAAAGACTTATGGGGGACTGAACTTCCACTAGGATGGGTAATGGAGGGGGGCTAAGTGTCTAGGAATAGGAGCTAAGCTAGAGGGATTACCTCTAAAGGAATAATATTGTATTATTATTTCAGAATGGCTACGGTTTGACATAATATGAGCTCTCCTAAGTTCATGGGGAAAGGGAACAAGTGTTAAGTGGATCTCATGCAGCCTCAGGATGACATGTTTCAACCAGGGTGCCTACAGTTTATAGTTGGGGAAATCCATCTCGTTGGGGGTTCCATCACCATTTTCTCATGTCCCTCACCATTCTCACAATGGTCGCCACTCTGGAAGTTGGCCATACTCCCCACTGATGTGCTGACACACTCACACACTGAGTATGACCTCCATTATCGACCTCTAAACAAGTACACACCTTGAGAACCTGTAGTCATACTTGAGTTATCTTGTGTATATTCTGTGAAGCCGGATGCACCGATATTTTCCTGAGCCCGTGCTATGTCTTAGCAGTTGGTTGTTGTTACCAATGCAGTTCCTTGGCTAAACATGGATTACTTCCATATTCTATGTCCTTACCCATTTTCAATTGTTGCCATCACCTGTGCACTAGCTGAATGCTATTGCTGTATTTTCTAAAGAGATGGTTTGAAGAGGCAGGTTGTAAGTCTTGTGGGAAACTCTCTCCAAGTGAGAGAGTGTGTTGGGGAAGTGACTTCTCCTGGAGGGAGTCCCGTAGAAACTATAGTACTTTGAAACTTTTGGTCCACCCAATTGTTGAATCCCTGGAAGGGGAGTGGAGATCTGATGGACTTGTGATAGTTAAGGTGTACACTCTTGGGGTGGGACAGGCATGTGGGGAATGAGGATCTGAGGGATGTGCACGTAAGTGGCTCATGGGAGAAAATCATTTGTGTTGATCTGTGTGAATTTCTTATTGTCCTTGACAAGCTTAGGAATCCATTTCCTGGTGGAGTTTAGTCCCAGCTCGGGGGTGACCCACTATTGAGCATGATGAGCAATGTGGTCTATGGCCGGGAGGTTCATGGAAGGTGTGTACGCAGTTGGTGTACTTCAATTAAAAGATAAATATGCATTCCTCTATTCATTTACATGTTGTGTATTTGTACATGCTATAGTGATGAATATTGACTGTTTATGTTGTTATATTATGGGTTATTCCTATGATTACTACATGTATCTTTTTACTATTATTTCTGCATTAGTATTTGTATTAGAAAAATATGTTGTCTTTTTATGTTTATATTTATAGGCATATGATAATTGTTATTTATTCGAGATAACATGGCCCAACTTGGGTGTGACAATATGGTATTAGAGAAGAGAAAAAAAAAAGATACAATTGTTTAGGTAGCATTACCCGACAGGGGTTGGTAGTCGAGGGAGTTACAATAATTGTGAACAATATTTCGCCAATGGGGGAGGCAATGGATCTTTGGATGAGAAAGTAACTAGCCTTCCATCTAAGGAAAAATTTTGGGAAGTGATGAGTATGAGGGAACATATACAGGGGAAAAATAGACTCCCAAAGTCCAATATCATCGCTTTGGTCGAGGAAAATATCTTTCATCTAGGAGCACAATTCAAAGAAGTCAAATTCGCACCTCGACTTTGTAACTTTGTAATTCTCATCTTCCAGAGGGATGTGGTCTAGGTAAATGGAAGTGGGAATCATTGGGTTCTCATATGTGTCAACAGGCATGACCTTGGGAGCCATGATTGACATAATTTACAGTAAAAAAGATGACAAAGCTATATTCCCAGGAGAAAGGATTCTCCTATTGACAATGAGAGATGGTGGCGGTCAGTTTGAAAACTTAGTTTGACGTTCTCTGGATGGTGTGTTTCTAGGAAAATAGTGTAACTGGATGAAAATGGGGGTTTTAATGTGTACAGTGGATACCCATTATGGTGCGGGGCCATTACGGGACAGTTAACAGTCACAGTGGAAAGCTTTAATTGTCTAACGGGTATGTTGAGTGGGACGGGGGGCATGTCAAGATAGGAT